>PVKA01019021.1:0-42782 GCA_004027165.1 Ctenomys sociabilis | reverse complement strand
GAGAGAGAGAGAGAGAGAGAGAGAGAGAGAGAGAGAGAGAGAGAGAGAGAGAGAGAGAGAGATGCAAGTCTACCTTCAGGTTTGTCTCTACTGTTCCTGGTCCCAAGACTCAGCAGCATCCTGAGGCTCACTTATCTTGCAGCTGTAAGAGCACCTCCCATGGGCGTGAGCCCTACTGGGAGTTCACTAAATGGATCTGGCCACTGCCCTGAGTGCTGAGCTCAACTGGTCCTCTGTCCTTTCACAAGGGACAGCTGAGCCTTCAGCACTCCTTCTCATCCCACACCTGCTGCTCTGCTGCCCTACTGCATCTCTCTGGGGAGGCCTCCGTTGTCCTCCAGCCTGATTTCTAATCTCTTCTTTGACTTCTCCAGTCCAGTGAGTCTGCAGGTTTGAATTTCTCCTGTCTCACAGTGAGTCTCATCTCAGCGAGAAGACCTGGAATTCTTCATTGAAGTTTTTCTCTTCGTTCTTTCCATGGGCTTCAGTTTGCACTTCAGATCCATCCTGGGTCCACAGGACCTGCTTCCCTCCTTCTTGTGCTCCTTATATTGCTATATTCCAGCGCCTGAATGGTAACACTCAGAGAGGCTACTTCTCTGCTGCTCACCACTCCACCATGTTGGTGCCTGCCCCTCTGTTTCCTGGTAAAATATCCATGTGCAGATGGTACTTTAGTCCTTGGCCTCATTGTGCTAAGTACATAGTACCAGTGACTGACTGTATGACAGCTACTCCATTCAAATATGCTTTTAGGAAATGTGCCTTCAACCCCCGATTTAATGTGGCATTGTGATATTGGAAGAGGGAAGGAGACAAAGGGCTGACTAAGGTTGGAAAGGGGATGTATTATCAACTTTTTGTTATGACAAAATACCTCAGAAAATCAACATAGAAGGTAGGAAAGTCCATTTTGGCTCATAGTTTCAGAGATTTCCATCTGTAGTCGTTTGACTCTGTTATTTGGGGTCTCTGGGTAAGCAGAAGATTAAATCAAGAGTTCACAGTAGACAAGGCTCCTCTCCCAAAGGCCACATTCCTGCCAACCAGGCCCCAACTCCTGAAGATTGCCCACATCCCAGTGTGGCACCAGCTGGGGACCAGCACTTTAGCACGTGAACCTTTGGTGGGTACTTCCAAGCCATAGCACAATGATTAATGAAATAAAATGAGAACTATCTGAATGTATGGTTCTATATTTAAAGTAAAGTACTTCAAGAAGAAGAAGAGGAAGGGGAAAATTAACTGAGATAAAGTGAAGCCTGAGAACTGGTCATTGGATTTAATGACATGAAGATGAGCAGCTATCAGTGGGACAGTTATGGTTGCATTGAGGAAAGCCAAAATCCTGTTTGGAGAAAGTATGGGTAGCCAAGACATGGATATAGTGAGTATAAATAGCTTTTTGGAAGACTCGAAATGAAAACCACAGTGTACTATCCTTGTAATAAGATCTCCATAATAGTAAAAAAAAGTCATGTACTTTAAAATTATATATTATTTTATAGTTTACAAAATGTTTTTATAAATTCATCTCATAGATGTCATAATAGGGAAGTGTTTAAATGTCTGATGGGTTTATGCTATTTAACCACCCTCAGGCTAACAAGTAGAGACAGCCCGAGGGGCTGACAGGGCTGGTGCTTTATAGGTCACAGTAGGAAATTTCAGTTTTGGTCAAATTCTTGACCAAAGTCTCACAGTTGGTGGTGAAGCTTGAACTCAAGTGTGCGTTTTCTGATTCCACATCACGGACCCTTCCTATTGTGTTACAACATTTCCCTCATAGCAAGAGGCCAAATTCTCTTCTGTTAGGGTGTAATCATTTTTTAAAAGTTCAAGACCAATGTCTGCTTCATTCTGAACCCAATTTTATTTCTGCAAGCACCAAGATTGTCTTTATAATGTTATCTTCAAAAGACAGAGTCTTACTATAAAATTGTCAAGTGTGTGTTTGAACAATCCAGTAAGGATTGTTTTCATAAATGTAAGACATTCCCTTGAACTTTGTTTCTCATCATTGTGAAGGTGCTGAGGACACAAAACTGATGGTCCAGGGGAAGGAAGTATCGTAGCAGTCATGAGCAATAAGATTTATCCTGGTGCCAAGAGGACCAGAAATGACATAATGGTTGAAGCCTCGGAAAACACTGAAATTTCACTCAGGACCATAAATAAATCCTGATTGAAGTTTGTTGGCTTGGTGTTAAGTTGTGATTCAGAGAAGACAAATCTAAAGGGATCAGAGTAATAAAGTCCAGGCATATAGTTTTCTGATGAGCTCACCGTATATGGAGACAAAGCTTGGAATATCTTGAGGAATGAAAGTTAATGCATCCTTTATTAAACTATCTCTCTGGCCTGTAAATTTTCTCACTGGGCTTTCGATGACAGTTATATGGCAAATAATTTAACATTGAGGTCATTTTCTTGGAGCACAGGTGTTCTTCATTGTGACTGGGAGAATATTTACATGCTCCAGGTATCAGAAGATGAAGATGATTTAGTGGTTTAACTTTCAGAGCCAGACTTATGCTTTCCCACTGTCTGTAGGCTCCTTAGCACGGTCTGTCTCTAATCCCCCTTGTAGTCCCTGGCTAGCTTAGGGTACTCAGTTTTTTGCCCATAAGAGAAACCCAAAATAGAAATGAAGAGCTAAAGAAAGGATAGCTGGAAAGATGGAGATGGATCTTTTGCAAATGAGGGAACCAGGAGATGGAAGGAGGGAATGAATAAAAGAATTAAGATACGTTATGTGCACTCAGTGGCTCACCATGGAGAATTCAGGCCTTACATGCTGCACGATGCACTAATAAAAAAGTGAAAAGTGAAAAGATAAAGAGAGTCATGTGGCTCCTTAGTGATAAGTACACATCACTTGTCAGTGGCTGGTCCACTAATGAAGAATCCTACCTACCTGCTGTCCTGCTCCTGAGGATCTTAGGATGATAAATATTGCACCTTAAAATGACATTTTAAAATTTTGTTAGAAAGGTTTCAGGACTTTCTACGACTGCCAATCTAGCAAGTAATTAAACTCATCACCTTTCGGGGATTACCTTAGTTGTACTTGGGCTGCAAAAATCAAGAATACTGCCTCCAGAAAAATTAGAATCTGTGAGAGATCCAAGTTACATCGAGAAATATTTTTACACTGTTGGCACTGGTCCTGCCCCTGTCTTGGCACTGAAAGCACTGCACATTTGTTTTCTGCTTCAGCAGATGCTTCGTTCTGTCAATGTGCTCCTCCAGAGGAGAGCCTGTGGAAGGCACTGCAGCAGTCATTGAGAAAACAGGACCACTTTTATCCTGAAACTGCATTCATATGTTCTTCTCTTCCTTTGGAAACTATCTCCTTTTGGAGGGAGCATTTTGTTTTTCCTTTTCCAAAAAGAGAAGAATGACTCATTATTGAACTGGATAAGAGAAAATTATCTTGAATTAAGGAGTGGTCACTTGGATGAAGAGAATGATTGATTAACTAGGGCTAAAGTGGTTGCTTACAAGTTTCTTACTAAAGTTTATTCTTCATATGAAGGAATATTTCAGGAAAAGTGACTTTTTCCCTGTAGACATTACTCTAAATGATACACTATTTAGGCATCCAGTGGTTATCTATAGAGTATTTTTTAGTGGACTGCTATCAGAAATGTGTTTATTAGCTTTATTTGTTGTTGGAAAAGGGATGAATGATGACCCAAGAGTGTGCTGGTTTCTATCTCAAAGTTGTGAAGTTGGATTAGGGTGGGAGAAGGACAAAGATTCATGGTGGCTGCTCCCACGTGGCAACTAGGACTAGAGAGAGGTGAAACAGCTTAGAACATCAAGGAGCAGCAGGACTGAGAGGGGAGCTGTATGTTGGAGGCAGGCACTACGCTGTGCTTCCCATGTCTCTTTTAAGTGTCCCTGGCCACCAGGAAGGCTGCAATGTGCAACCTTCTGCTGTCATTATTTTGGGGCATTGCTCTCAGATGAAGAGGGCATCTCTCCCAAGGTCACCCCTCCAGTGACTGGTGTCAGGTGTGCAGCGTGGGTCTTCCCAAAGCCATTGGATGCCTCTTCTGGCTGCAGGGTTCTCCAGAGCTTGCCAGCTGAGACCCTTGCAAAGCCTGATTCCCTTCCTGCTCTTCTATCCATTTCCTTTTCTTCCAGGTGTTAATCCCAAAATCACATCAACCTGCGTCTCCAGCACAAAGCAACTCTCACCGGGCAGCTAGGACCCTGTCTCAGTTACTCTTCTCTTGTTGCTGGGACAGATACCAGACATTCAAAATTAGGGAAGGAAAGGTTTATTTAGCTCACAGTTACTGGAGGTTTCAGTTCATACTCAGCTGGCTCCAAGGCAGAGTGGCACGTGGCAGAGAGCAACTGCTGATGGCAGTAGCAGAGAACAGAAAGAAAGAGAGTGGCAGCCTCTAAGCGGCTAACTAGCCTCTCTCCTCTCTTTACATTGCAATGCAAATTACCTGCCCCAGGGTAGGTGCTGCATCCTTGCCCATAATAATCAATTACAAACTTCAGAAGCCACCCCGTGACTGCCTGAGGCTTTGTGGGGACACCAAAACACAGAGCATAACATTCTGCCCCTGGATCCCCAAAGACTCATGCATATCCCTTTATGCAAAAGGCATTTTAGTACATCCCTAAGAGTTGCAGAGTCCTACAGTTTCAGCATTGCTGAAAAGTCCAAGTCCCAAGTCTCCTCCAAGATCAAAAGCAAACTTTACTGTGAGCCCCTGTACAAATGAAAAGTGAAATACTTCTAACATTCAATGGCACAAGATAAAAATTACCATTCCAAAAGGTACAAACAACAGGGAAATATAAAGCATTGGAACCAGTACAAGTCAAAAATCCAGCAGGGCAAACATTAAGTCCTGTAGTTCCATGTGGAACATCCAAAGCAATCTGTGGCAAATTGTGAGCTCCATGTGGTTCTGTACCTATAGCACTCTGGGTGGTAGCTCCCATGGCTTCTCTCTTAGGCCAGATTTGCTCCCTCCTTGCAGTTTCCCTTAAATGATCCATTGTCCTGGCTTTTTCAAACTTCTGGGTTTCCACTGAGTATATTGGCTTTTTCACTCACAGCTTTATGCACTGCCCTCCCACGGGCACACTGCCTGGCCTCCCAGGCCTTCTGAAATCTAGGTGGAAGCCTTAACCTCAGAATTCCTGCATTCTGCAAGCACCTAAAACCAGTGCCACATGGATAATGCCCAGGTCTGCTGCCAGCTGGAGCAGTAGCCAGGCTTCCTTTCTTTTGGTTGTAGGGGTCCAGTCGCTGGATCACTGAGCACTTTGACCCTGATTCTAGGGAATAAATTCTCCATGCCAGAGCCATTCTGGAACCTGGTGAGGCCACCACCATCATTCTGGAACATGGGGCTCTGCGGCTTTCCCCTCAAGGCAAAGTCTGTCACCCTTGCAATTCTGAGGCTGCAAAGGGTGGTGACTTGCCCCCTCCTGTGATGCCCTGAGGCCATCCTTTCTAGTTTCATTTTTCTTCTTAGTAATGGAGATCCTCTTAGCTCTACCTTTGTAATCCCCTGCTCCATTGGAGCTTCCTTTCTAGCCAAACTCTCAACACTTTAAATCATCCTGCGGGGTTCCTTCTCTTGATTCTCAATATTAATCTGAATAAAAGCCCCCAACCATAGTCACACCACTGCCTCAATATTCAACTGTTTTGAAATTTCTTTTGCCAGGTTAATCAGTCCACTGCACTCAGTCTTAGTCTTGGGCAGTCTCTGGACATGAACAAAATGCAGACAAACTTTCTTCCAAGACATAAGACAAATCATCTGGAATCTGCGAACCAACACAGTCCTTCTTCTCGGCAGAAACCTCCCAGCCTGGTCTTTACATGCAGGTCAGCCTTCTGGTCTTCTGAGCTCTGACCAGAATTTCCCATACAGAACAGCTGGAGCTGTTCTGCGCTTCTTTTATAGGTGACATTTTCCAACCTTTCCTATCTCTTCCTATAAGCCATTCCCCAAAGCTCCTGGACAACATGGTCAGGTTGGCACAGCAATAACCCCACTTCTCTGGTACCAAATTCTGTCTTGGTCACTCATCTCTCATTGCTTGGACAAATACCTGACTCTCAAAATGAAGGAAGGAAAGGTTTATTTAGTTCACACTACTGGAGGTTTAGTCCATACTCAGCTGGCTCTAAGGCATCTGCACAAGGCAGAGGGCAGAGAGCAAAGGGAGTGGCAGCAGCTCAGGCAGCTAGCTGGCCTCTCTCCCCTCCTTACATTATGATGCAAATTACCTGCCCCAGGACAGGTGCTGCACCCACACCCAGGATAATCAATCACAAACTCCAGAAGTCACCCTATGACCTCATGAGGCTTTGGGGAGACACCTATATATAAACCATAACAGACCCCCACACTGCTCCATGTTCTCTGTCATCTCTGTCATTTCCTACAGCATTCTGTGTCATCACAGATGTCAAATTTATCCTTCATTTTCTTGAATCCCTTGTGCTCTCACCATCTGCTAATGGCCTCTGTGAAGAGTCCTACTGCATGTCTCCAGAAGGCCCGGGGGAGCTTAGGAGACAGAGTCAGGGAAATGGCTTATCATGCAAGTGAAAGGAAGGGAATTGATGGTTTCACTTTTCAAACAAGGGTGCTGAAGTATGTGTGTTTCTGCATCCAAAAATACACAGTAGGATTATGTGGATTTCTATAAGTTAGGCAGGACATCCACATGATCAGTTGCTTTTTCTCAGCAAATTGTCATGGCAGCCTATGTGTGCTGTAGGTAGGCATCTTTTTCCTCTTCCCTCGGCCTATCCTCTCTCCTTGGAAAAATCAGTGAGAGAACAACTTTCACTGCTCACCAATGGCCCCCCTGTGCTGTGCTGCCTCATACAAGCACTTGCTCAGAAGGAAGGAGAAAGGGGAACATGTCTGCATTCTTCCAAATAAGCAGACAATGCAGTGGTGAGTGTTATTTTTCCTTCTCCATGTCCTGAGAGCCACTCACCAGCCTGTTGGGAGGGATGGGACTGAGCTGCAGGCTTTTCCCTGGTACAGCTCTGCCATTGCCAGGCGTGAAAGGAACCAGAAATCTGCTCTGCAGGACATTTGTGGCAGGGCCAGCTGTGAGCTGCCTTTGGCCCAGCTGGTTTTAAAGGCTGCAAGTGTGTACTGCTGGCCACCTCAGACCTCTTGTGCTCCTTGGGGGCATTCTCTTTTAAAACAGCAGCAGACAATTACCATAGAAAACACAGTGAGAAGAACAGCAAATACAGACTCATTGTGAGCATGGGCTTTGCAGCCAGATTGAGGTGAGTTCTGTCTGCCCCAGCCCTGTCAGTCATATGTGACCTAAAGGACAAGGTTTCATTTCTTTATTTCTCTCTAGAGTCAGCCTTCAAAAAGCGCACTTACAGAATCCTGAAAAGTCAGAGTATGAAAGCATACACAGTGGAGATGAAACCTGTCTTCCCTTCCAGTCCCCACCGCACTTCCTTCCACTGATGGCAACTGCTCAATAGTTTCCTGTGTGTCTTTCAAGACATCTTCTATGCGTGGGAAATCATGGCTGTATGGGTCATGTACACCCTCACTTCAAGAATGAATCTTGCCACATATATGTGATGTTCTTCTGTTTTTTGTTTTTTTTTTTTTTTCATCTAAATGTATGGCTTACATTACTTTTCATGTCAGTATCATCTTGTTCTTTTTTGTGGCTACATTGTAGTCCATCCAGTAGATGAACCACTAATGAACGTGTGCCACCATATATCTATCTAATTTTAAGTGATTTCTTTTTAGTGGTGTCCATTGGATCACCATAATCAACACTGCAATAAGCACTCTCGCATGTGCATGTTTAAACACATGCATAATCAGCTCTTTAAAGTGGCATTTCTATATCAAACTGTGGATATGGACTTTTTAATGGATATTGCAAAACAGCATAAATACCCCAATTTCTCTGATACTCGGGGTGGTAGTCTGTAAAATGAGGGTAGAAATAGTGTGTATCTCATAAGATCATTGTGAGGTACGATACACATATACTCTTGCTAGCTATACCAAAGTTCAACATGAGACTCTAGCTATATTCTAATACCAGATAAATAATAATAATAATAATCCTTTAGTAGAAGTATATCCAAAGTATTGCATGAGACACACCTATACTAAAATAATTTATTTCTCTGAAATACAAATTTAATGGGGTATTATATATTTTTTATTTGCCACTCTATACATGAAAATATTAGTCCAGCCCCTAGAATACAGTATGCACAGAATAAATGCTGCCTGCTATAATTCTTACTAGACATTTAGGAAAATGCTATTCATCAGCAAATGTTTTTGGAAAGAATTCATTTTATATTCCTTGATTTATCTATCATTCAATAAACATTTATTGAGCAGCCACTGGGAGCTGGGCATTATGCTAAATCCTGAGGACACAGGAAGAACCAAAGGGGGAGGTCTGGGCCAGGAGGGCTTCTGTTGTTCCCAGCGCTGATATGTGTCTCAGACTGAAGATGCTGAGCTTTGTGTAGGTGGGCTGCGTGCTGAGCGGAAGATCGTTATGTGTTGTTTGGTCTCTAGGGCCCTGACACTGCTGCTGTAACTTTTCAGGAAACCCTGTTTTTTAAGGAATTTGTATTGCTAACAAGAAGCCAGGAATGTTGGAGTGTGGGAAGGTGACAGGGACCTGGAGGAGCCTGTTGAATGTCCCCCTACCTGTCCCTGGGCTAAATATCTTGTTTAAGGCAACCTCTGGAGCCCACAGTCCAATATGTAGAACACAGGTGCTGGCCCAGCATCTCTGTCTCTGTCTCTGTCTCTGTCTCTGTCTCTGTCTCTGTCTCTGTCTCTGTCCCTGTCTGTCTCTGTCCCCTCCCCCCTCAAGACAGGGTCACACGATGTAGTCTAGGTTGGCCTTGAAGTCACCCTATAGACTGGCCTCCACCTTGCAGTGATCTTCCAGTCTCAGCTTCCCAAGTGCTGGGATCACAGACATGCACCCATCTCCAGACTTGCCTTGACTCTAGGTTTTCATCTAGGCCCTGAGCTCCTGGGGTCCTTGCCTCATCAGGGGGAAGCAGGCTTGGATGGACTCATCAGATATCATTTAGGGCAGTTTCAACCATTCCTCTTTCCTTAGCTCTCAGACTCTGAGGTTCTGAAGAGAAGATATATATGTTAGGGGCTGTATAAAACAATTCTGGCATTCTATAGCAGCTGAAGTTCATGTTTCCTGGTGCCTTGGGAAGGTAAATTTTATGAATTGTTTTTCTTAATTTTAGCTTATTTACCAATTGGCTTGTGAGTTCAATAAGGTAAAGGCTATCTTATTATCCCATCTAGTTTTGAAAAATCTGCTTCAAAGAGCACTAACTAGATTATGCCTGTTGCATAACATGCAGTAATTCTATTACAATACTGAAAATTGAGTCACATTTTAAGATCTTGGAATGTTAGTGCGATTAATGAATGAACTCGGCAGCATATTCATCCTCATGTGCTCGGCGCCTTTCCCTGACAAAGGTGAAGGCAAAGCTTGAAAGGTCCAGAGGCCTTGGGGCCTTGTGTCACCTTCAAGAGCCTATGAGGCCACCTGTGTCCTCTCAGCAGGGCTGTGCAAGGCGTAGCTGGTTTCCAGCTCCAACCTTCGGACATCTGCTCAGCACATGGGGCACCAGGGCGTGTCTGTTCATTGCTTCAAGCTGATGACGAAACCCAATCACTACACAAGTTAAAATCTGAAAAGCCCAGAAATATTTTGAAGATGAGCTTTAAGGCAAATCTTCTTGTCTGTTCCTCATCCTGCTGGGATGTCTTTGATGTTTTTCATTGTCCGTGGTAGTGGGTAGGGCAAGAGAAATGATTGCTTTCAGAATAGAGATGACTGAAGTTCATTTGCAGGTCCCCATTAGTTTCTGTCTGTTGTACAGTTGGGTACTTCTGATCCTTAGCATTACTAAATGTGCCTCTAAGTCTTTAGCCAAAGGCAATGATATACATCTGGTGAGATAGAATCTGAAACATCATTACAAAGTCCATACCTCTTATTGTAGCGTACACAGATATCTACTCAAATAAGGGTTTAACCGAGACGCCTGTCCTTAGCCCATGTTCTATCAGTACCTCTGTCCATTTTCCTGTGTAATTCAATTGAGTGTTTCACAGAGTTAGTTTCACCTTCCTGACTTAATGTCTTTTGTACCCTTTTTGCTCTTCATCTAATTTTTTGCATCTTTGTCTAGTCGTAAGATGACTTCCTACGAGTGACTCGTTCTGCAAGGCTTGTGCTGCTTCCTTTTAGTGTTCTGCCCACCAGTCTGCCATGTGTCTTTGGGACCATGGCAGAAGCAGGTGGGCTGTGCTGGGATCTTGGTTATCCTTGAGGGAGGAATTGTTGCTCGCTGTTTCTGGTCCTGTCTTCCCTGCACTCACAGTGTCTAAATGGGAGGGGTCATCTCAGCGCATTAAGAGACTGTAGTAACAGTGTGATTTTCGTAAATAAGACCCAGCATCCTCCCCACCCATCCACATGTCCTGCTTTGCGTACACTGTTCCCTGAGAAATGTCTCTACTGGTCCACGAGATCCCAACAGAAGGAAGCCAGTACAGCATCCATACCTGTAAACACAAACAAAATGAAGTTTCAGGGCTTCCTCGCTTCTCCTGTTGTCATCGAGTTAGATGAAGCCCAGAAAAGCAAGGCTTGGAAAGTGATTGAATTCTGGCTCAGGATGAAAATGCTGCCATTGAAAATTTTCCAGAACAACATGTACTTGGATCCATATTAAAGAAAAATTCTTTGAGTGTTTGAGCCAAATGACCCAGCAGAGTTGATAGTGTGAGGCATATTTCACAGTTGTATAAATATTTAAAACTGTTTTCCAAACTATAAAGCAAAGTAAATTAGGTTATTTAAAAAAAAAACAAAACAAAACCAAAAAACCTGCACAATGAAATTAACCTGCCCACCTTAACTTATCAGGGAGCCTGCCTTGCTCACCCCAGTTTCCCTTCTAATCCACCCATCCCTGACTGCTCTTCTAAGTGAGAATCTTGAGAAAGAAGCATGACAAAGGCTTCTAATTTGGAAAACAAGGCTGGTTTCCATTTCGGGACGTTTCATAAGGGAGCACTCATCTCACGCGAGTGTGCTGCAGGTGGCCTGCTCTACAGGGCTGGTGGAGCCAGGGGACATGATCGCTTTGCATCATAAACCCCCTCGAGCATGGGGTCCCAAATACGGAGCTCTGCTGTCATATGCATGGTCAGCCGTTGCCTTGCCAGTGTCAGTGTGAGCCTCAGGGCCCTCCTCTGGCTGCAGTGCCAGACAGTTCATCTGTGGTCTCTGAGGGCTTCTTTTCTTGCCCTCTTCAAAATGTTTGCTTTTCTCCTTTCACTGGCATTTGACCTGTCACCCTGCACTGCCCCACCTGCAACTGTCTTCTCATTCAGTTTTTGTCTGAGATGGTGACAGGGATGCTTCTGTTTTATTGTAAAGAATTTGAAAAGTATGTCTGCAGCTGAATTTATGGATGGTCACAGCTATGCAGCTATGGTAAAAGCTGGTGCTATGGGGCAGTGAAAAACAGCACTCGGCCAATAGGAGGATATTTGGTTTCACCCAAAGATGTCATTAATCCACTGGGACACCTTGGGCAACTCCTTCATCTCTCTAAGCCTTCATTCCCAGGCTGCTCAGGGAAAGAACTTTGTTAGAAAGAATTTAATATCCTAACACAGTCTTACCTGCCTCCTGTGTAGTGTGATGCCGCATGAAGAATATAGATACATTTCCTTGGTTATATGTTTGGTTCTTCCCCATTCTCAAAAAAAATAATTTTGTTTTTGTTCTCAGACTACAGAATGAAAAATGGATGAATGTCAAAGTGGGGGACATCATTAAACTAGAAAATAACCAATTTGTTGCTGTGAGTATTTGACATTGCTTATCAAATTCATTTCAGATTAAAATATCAGGTATACTGGATTATTTTGGCAAATTTAGTAAATTTGTACTAATCTAGGGTAAGTCAAGAGGAGGAAGCCATGTGTTTCAGTACAAAGTCTCAATTATGTTATAAAAGACATATTAACAGGTTTTCAATAACAGCATAATTCAAATTAGACTGGGTTATTAGCATCTTGTTTCCTTAAGGACCTCTCAAATAGGTGGATACAAATTTAAATTAGGACATCGATCATTCCATGTACACAGTGTTCTAAAAATGTCTCTGAGTACCTCAAAAAGATTGTTTTCAAGTATTTTGAATGCTATGCCATAATACTGCAATTAGTACTATTAATTTTATAGTATAAGGCCAGCCTGACAGTTCAGTGGACTAAAGCGCCTGCTTGGGCAGATGCAGGGGATGGACGTTCTATCCCCGGCGTGCTGTGCTGGCCCCACCCCTGGGGCATGCTGAGAGGGTGACTGAGACTGGGCATGGTGGTGCATGCCTGCAATCCCAGCGCTTGGGAGGCTGGAAACAGGAGGATCACTGCGAGTCCGATCTATGTAGTGAGACCCTGTGGACCCCATACTACATGCCCTAATTTTTTTTAAAGTATAGTAAAAAAATCATGAGCTAGAGAAACTACTGTACTTTCCTTTATGAGTAATCAGAAATGTTTATTGACTGTGCCAAACTAATAAATACTAAAGAAGTCCTGCTTTGCATATCAAATGCACAATAATTTATATTTTCAAGCTACTGATGTTACAGTTTCCTTGATAAAAATTCAATTGGATCAGTGAAATTTATGAAGTTTAAATTAAGTTTAGGGAAATAAAAACTATGAAGACCAGAGGCTAAAAATTCAAATGGTTGTGGAGTTTATGGCAAATACATATGAGATCACCTGTCAAAGTTTATGTGCTGACTCTAGTTTTGTAAATCAAGTGCTGTTCATTAAATCTGAGACATTTTATCACAGGGAAAAGCATGCCAGCCCCGAGATTCATGTCCAGGAAGAGCAACTGCATTCACCTCCACACTCACTTTCAAAGTCTCTTCTCTTTTGAGCTCTGTGCTCACTGATGCCCAGGAGGAGCTTGCTCAGGGAGCCCCTTGGGAACAGGTGTCCGAAAGGGTTCCCGCTAGAAGAGAAGCAATGCTTCCGTCCTGGTAACCTCCATGCTTCGGGAAATAGCCAAGAACCAAGGAGCAGCAGAGGGTGCCAGGTGGCTGAAGCAGAGGTGTCTATATATGTGAACTGCGGCCTGGGCTCCTTGGGCTCCTAGTGTGGAGAATAGCTTGCCAGGTTTTCCCTGTGAGCTATTTACTTTTGGTTTAAGCAATTTAAATCACTCATCCAACAAGTTTCCCAACTCTTTAAAGATCCAGAGCACTAGGGCTGGCCAAATAGCTCTGTGGATTAAAGCGCCTGCTTAGGCAGACTAGGGACTAGGGTTCAATCCCCAGGGTGCCATGCTGGCCCCGCCCCTAGGGTGCGCTGAGACAGCAATTGAGACTGGGCACCGTGGCGCGTGCCTGTAATCCCAGCACTTGGGAGGCTGAAAACAGGAGGATCACTACAAGTCTGATCTGTGTAGTGAGTCCCTGTAGACCCTGTACTAAATACATTAAAAAAAAAAATTCGAGCATTACCCTAGGAGGTGACATTGTCAGAACTCTCCCTGTGGGTGGGACGGAGGCAGAGGTCACCACTCCTTCAGTGATCAAGGCAAACACTTTGCCTTCTTGGCTTGGTTTCTACCGGCGTCCAGGCTGGTGCCCCTTCCAACCTCACCTGCTGGGGTTCTCTGTTTGGGCCGAGACTCGACTTCAAGATCCTGGGGGGCAGGGTGCACTTCGATTTGCTTGGTCTCTAGTGTCTAGTGCCATGGGGGGCCGTGAGGTGTTCATAAGTGCTGTTTAAATGAATCAATGTCAATCTTGCAAGAAATAAGGCAGAAGAAAAAGAAAGTTGAATATGAATTTTCAAAATTCAGAGTATTCCTTATCAATGGGATAGAGTTCTTTTCACCATGATTAAGTACACATCATATATACATATTTAAAACGTGTTCTTTAAGAAGAAAATGCTACAGGGAACTTACTTAGCTCTGCTCTCATGAATGAAAATGGTTATAAGATGATTACACTGAAAGCTTTGGTGCTCCTAAATTTATACACTTAGCTTTCTGCTGGCAGGCATATTAAAATATTTTTGGCCACTGTTTCATTCTAAATGGTGCTAGAGGAAATATGGCATAAATTGCAATGTCATACATACAGCTTTATAAATTTTATTTAGGATTGAGTATTTCATGGGCAATGCTAGCTATGTTTCTGTTTCAGGTATTCCATAAAAATAATGTAGCTTAAGATCCCCTTAGTGATATCAGTAGTGATATTCCTCAAAAAACTAGAAGTAGAAATTTCACTTGACCTAGTTACTCCCTTTGTGGGTATCTTCCTCAAGAAGTTAAAGATATTACAGAAATATATGAATACCCATGTTTATAGCAGACAATTCATAATAACTAAATCTTGGAAGCATCCTATACATCTACTAGTAGATGAATGGGTGAAGAAAATGAATTGATACACAATGGAATACTACTTTACCATAAATAAGGATAAACACAAGCCATTTGTAGGAACATGGATGCACCTTGAGACTACAATTTCAACTGAAATAAATCAGGCACACATTATTCCTCTAACATGAGAAAGTTAAAGTCTAAGTAAATGAAGGAACAACGTGAGATCTTTTGCAAATGCAAAGAGGACCAAGAGATGGAGGAAAGTTGGAGGGAGAAGAAGGAAAGAGGGATAAGATGTGTTATGCGTGGGTGATCATTATGTGCTGAAAAACATACGCTGAAAAAGACAAAAGACAGACAAAACTAAACAAAAACTAAGGAGTGAAAACTAAATACCCCATGGAATACTCTAATGGGAGTGTAGCTCAGTCTCATTTGTTCACTAATACTATACCTTCGTGTCTTCACTTATCAAATTCTGGTGGTAGGCATGAGTTCAGAAATGTAGAAGTTGGGTCTGTGTCTCAAAACCTCAGTTCCCTAGGGTTGGATCATTAGCACTGGTTGAAATATGAACCACACATTCAGACAAGTTCCCCTTAAGTTCCAGTGTACCTTGAGACTATAATTTCAACTGCCCAATATAATTTTTTGTTTGAGCTGAAAGCAAGATTCTGTACTTGTGCCATCCAGTGTCATACTTGACAGCCTGTGTGGTAACCGAGCACTTGAAATGCACCTAGTACAACGGAGGAACTGAAGTTTGAATTTTCTTTTTTGAATTTTAAATTTTACATAATTTAGGTTTGAATGATGGCATGTAATTTGTGTCCGTCATATTGGATATGGTGCATGCAGCCTTTTATTGTGGTTACACGATAGGGTGAGATGCTTACATTCTTCCTGTTTTCATTTAGAGTGTCAGCAATGAAGTAGCACTGTGTCTTAGTCTTAGTTTCCTGTTCCAGGAAGGCATTTGATTGGTGGTTGGGGCAGGGGCAGGGAGTGGTATGCATGACTCAGCAACTCCTTCCTCATCTTTCTCCTTGGGTGCTTCCTGTGTCCAGAGAATACACTGTGCCCTGCTCTCCTATGCCATAGGAGCAGGGCACAGTGTATTTACAGGAGCAGATCCCTCTGGTGGGTCAGTGGGGGCCCAGGCTATTTAGAGGCTCCAGTACCTAAGGCTGCTGCTGGTCTGCCCAATGGGGGTGAAGCATTTGCAAGCTCATTCAGCCCGCAGCTCCAAAGTCTGGTCTCCAATGATATCACCTGCAAAAGGATGATATTTTTTTACCTCTATTCTTTTGACTCCTACAACTACACTCAGCTTATTTCAATCTTAAGAAAGGAAAACAGTCTTCCGAATCTTTAAAATTCTATGGTATCTAAGTATTAGGTGCCATTTTGTTCAATAGTTTTCCATATCTAGCTACTTAGCACCTAGAAAAGTATTTTCAAGGACAAGTGATTGTTTTTATAGGCGTACTGCTGTCACTGTGTTAAAGAGCTGACATGTGGCAGCTGGGGACAAACACTCACAAGTAGGAGTTGTAATGCTGAGCCAGAGCTCAGGATGCCAGCTCATGAGGATAATGGTACAGTACTAGTTGCTAGCACGTACCAGCTCTGTGCCACATGCCTGCAACTTTGTAAACCTTTTGTATGGATTGACTTGTGTAACTCTCACATCAGCCCAGGAGATCAGATTGTGTGTTGTTGTTATTGGCCTTATTCTATAGGTAAGAAAACAGAGAAACAGTGTTTTCAAGTGTCTTGCCAGTGGGAGAGCCAGGAGGAAATCTGGGCCACTAGGCCTCAGATTCAAGCTCCTTTCCACTCTTCCATGGCTTCTATCTCAGTTAGAACAGTCACTGCCAGGCTTGGGCCTAGGCTTTCAGAATTAGAGACTCCAGACCTGTGTGCTGGCAGTGGAATGATCCACGATGTTGGACCTAATTTACTCTGCTCAGACTTAGAATTTACACCTTAATTTATGTCAGGTTAGCCTTGAATTTTAAGCAAGGAAAAGTGTTTACTTGAAATTATCAATTTGCTGATATGGTTAGAAGTTACTTATTTTTGCTATCTACAGGGGAAACCCTGTGCCTCCTACACATTATGTTTTTAAATCCAAGAACATCCTTGGGCTAAAATGTCAGAACTCTTGTTTTATTTTGGAACCAGGAAGAGCAAAGAACAGAATTCAGATATCACAATGAAATTGACTCACATAGAAGAACCAAGCCAACCATGGGAAAGCACTCTGTAGCATTTTTAGCCCACCAGAGCCCACACCGGGCCCAGCAGGACCTTTCCTCTCTCAGCAGCAGTTCTCTGCTACTGTTGGTTTTGCTTTTCTTAGATGGTGGTAGAAATAAATACCTTGCTGGATAGGAACGCATTTGAATGTTGTGAAAATTTAGCTGTTTAACTTATTAAAAAAAAAAAAAAGCCCCCATCATGTATGCATGTTTTAGGTGTTTGCTGCAGCTACATTCTTTTATTTAAAACTAAGCTACAAAAATTTTATTTAAAACTAAGTCATTTTTCAATTACAGAAAGTAAACATTTTCACCTTTCAAACAGGCCAGGCCTGGAGAGATTAATTTGACTTACACATGAGGCCTGACCTTTGTTGGCGGGGCTTCCAGAGGGACCATTTAATTGGCCTCCTTGTTATTTTAAATCTTACAGCTCAAAGTCAGAGTCATTAGTTCTTTCAACCTAATTACTTTCAATAAAAATGTATATGCCCTATTTTAAATGTACCTCACACAGCTATGGCAGTAGAAACCTGAGGATTTCCATGGAAAGAGCTTTAAGGATGCATTAGTCCAGCCTGCATTGAAGAAGCACTGTATTATAACAGTGAGAAAAGCCAATAATTATCTTCTCCATTTCAAGAAAGGTGAAGGGCTAGTGGTCTGTTTAGAAGCAGGTAGCAAGCCATGGGGATGAAGTTTTTAGGCAAGAGTATTCTCTGATGAGGGGAAGAGCCTGCAGTGACATCAGTCATGTTTTTTTCTTTTTTGCTGTTTGATTTATTTATTTATATATTTTTTAAAGAGTACAAATTAGAATTAAAAAATTAAGAGTGATACAGAATTTCACTTCCAACCAGTTATTCGTATTGCCAGATATATGCATGTAAAATTGAAAGAAGAAAGAAAAAAAGAAGGAAACGTGTAAGAAATTAAGAAAGAAAAACTACAAGCAATTGAAAAAAGGAGACGAAACAAAGCATTAACTCTTTTTTTCATAGACCAGCAGGAACGCACAGTACAGTTGTCCAAACCTTCCTGCTTACATACATAGACAAAGCTCTTTCCTGCACTCCTTCTCCAGTCCTTCTCCTCAACCAAGTAAATTTCCTTTTGAATAATCTCATTCCACTTTCCCAGTATCTGTTGTATCCTCCAGATTCTATTTTTCTCCTTCAGGTTCTTACACTAGGGAGACAATACGATGTTTGATGTTTGCACATGTGGGTCTGATTGATTTCACTTGAGAGTATGTTCTCTACTGATGAAAGACTCAAATTTATCCAGTTTTATAGCTGAATAGTATTCCATTGTGTAAAAACACCCAATCTATTTTAACTATTCCTCAGTTGATAGGCATCTGGGTTGTTTCCAGATGTATTATTAGATGTATTATTAATAATAATATTATTATTATTGAAAGCAATTAGCTATGACAAATTGTGCTGTTATAAACATGGGTGCACATATATCACTATGCTATGAGTTTTTTAGTTCTTCTGGAAAAATGCCCAGGAGGGGAATAGCTGGCCTGAGTGGAACCTCCAATCCTAGCTTTTTTAAGGAATCTCCACATAGTGGTTGTACCAATGTGCACTCCCATCAATAATACAGAAGGGCTGTTTTAATTTGTATTTCTCGAATAACCAATGACATTGAACATTTTTCATATATTTACTTGACATTTGTATTTCTTCCTTTGAGAAGTGTGTGTATCACTCATTTTCCTTCCTTCTCTTCTCTTTGATCACCATCTTTTTCTTATTCGCAAGTTAACTCTAAAGACTCAGAACAATGACGATTCTAAAAAATTTAAGTAGGTGTTCATAAATAAAAATGTTATAATCCCACACACTTTCATTTTTATGATTTAATTCTGATTTTTGACTCAGTGCCCAAATTATGTGTGATTTTGATTTTGATTTTAGATAACAAAATAAAGGAAGACATATGGTATAGAAAAGATTAGCCTGGCCAACAAAACTGAAGGGAGTGCAAAAGTGTTTCATGCGGCAAATGAGCGTCCTTGGGCCCACAGCTCTGCTATTCCAATATTCTCATGCTGCTGTACTTTTGGTTTTGAGCACCAACAAAGCAGAGCAGAGCAGAGCAGAGCAGAGCAGAGCAGAGCAGAGCAGAGCAGAGCAGAGCAGAGCAAAGCAAAGGGAAGCCCTCTCAGTTTTTGGTAGTTGTGTTCCAGTGATTTATGAGCTCACCAGGGGAAATTTTGGGATCAGAAATTGTGGAAGCTGAGTCCAGATCTATAAAGGAAGCTCGGTACATTGAAGCTATCTATATGTGCCCACCAGTATAGGGTTAAAGCTCTTGGGGCCTCAACTGTCTCAGTTAGAAGTGATGACTCTCTCACAGTGAGTTTGGAAAGGCTATGGGCTTTGCATGAGTGAATTTAGTTCATCTGGGTCAGCTGGGGGAGTCCATTCTTGATGCTGGGCAGATGCGACCCTCTCAGGTCCCTCCTGCATACAATACTCCAGGAACTGTTGCGCACCTACAGGGTTGGTGAGGAAGAAAATAGCCTAATGATGATAGAGTATTTCCTACATTTTTAAAGAATGGCAAAGTTTTACGATATCATCAGTTTTTATGCTTATGGTGCTTTTATCCTTTAACTTAGCAAACATAGATGCCGATCACCATCTCCAGGCTTATCCCTGGTTTTGAGGACTCAGATACTCAGTGGATTCATTTCAGATTTCCTCTCACAGGAATATTTATTCCAGGTCTCCAAGAAGCAGCCACTTGTCTTTTCTGTTCCCTCTGGTGGTTGGAGAAGGGGTGACCTGAGATGTGCTCTTCAGGCAGGGCATGGGAAAAGGCAGAGAATTGATAGAATACAGATTAGGCTTGTCCTAGTTACTTTTCTCATCACTGAGACAAAATACCTGACACCCAAAGCTAAAGGGACAAAGGTTCATGCAGCTCACACTTTGTAGAGGTGTCAATCCATGGCTGGCTAGCTCCAAGGCAGGGTGGCTTGGCAGCCAGGCATTATAGAGGAGAAATGTTCATGGTGCACACAGGTAGCAAGGCAACAAGGCAGGAGGGAGGCATGCCTCTTTGGTCCCTTACGTTGTGCCTAGTCTACTGGGATTAGGATGGCACCAATCCAACCAATAGACTAATTTACTAATTACACAGCCTTAATCCCTGCATCACAGACTCTAGATTCAGCCACCTCTGAAAGTCTGATAAAAATAGATTATTAACAGTTACTTGGCTCACCTATGGGTTCAGATAATTATTTTCTTGGCTTTTTCTTTATTCTTACTGTGCCTCTTGCCAGAGAAATATGCTTTCCACTGCTTCTGGAATTTGCTACCCATGTTTTTGGGACTCTTCCTTCTATTGGTTCTGGAATCTGCCCTCCATCCCTTCTGGAATCTTCTATAATGCCTATCTTCAACTGATAACACAATGTGTTCTTTCATTTCCACTTATCCCATAACACCATTAATAATGCCGGCAGAGTCCTTATCTGATCTTACCTTTTCTAAATTGCAAAATCCTTGAAGCAAGGATTTCAGTGACCAGCCACGTAGGCCTTGATCTGTCTGGATTCAAACTCTGGCTTCCCTATTTCTAACCAGCATCCTGGATCAGGCTACTGAACCTTTCTGGGTCTCCCTTTCCTCATTTGTACATTGGGGATGGATAACAACAGGACCTATACGACAGGATTTCTGTGACAGTTAAGGAAAAATTCCCCATGTAAAGCTCTTAGGAAAAAGCTCTAAATATCATCTATTGGTGTCCTCAGTACCTAAAGCTGGTATGCTTTTCTGAATAGAGTAGGAACTGGGTCTCTGGAGATGTCCCGGAGGGATCAGCTGGGGGTCTGGGGTGCTCAGTCCTGGGCCTGGGAGTACTCTAAGATCACTCCTAGGTTGCTCCACCTCCTGGCCTAGCACCTTGGGTCACAGGTCCTAACGGGGTTGTAACTGTAATTCTTGTACTTGTTCCTGACTGGAAGTGTTCCTGAGTGTGCTAGGAAGTTGGAGGACTCACTGCAGGCTGAAGAGAAAGGGGCTCCCACCCAATCTGTTCCTCCTTACCCAGCGCCTTCAAAGGAGAGGAGAACAGAGGTTAGCACCAGGGCTAAGCAGAGAGAGAGAGGAAGGGATGATGAGGGAGCAGAGGGAAAGACAGAGAACAGGGCTCAGAAAATGAGAGGAAGGTTCAGAGGGCATCAAAGAAGAGGTGACAGTGGAAGATCCTGGAGAGACAGGGAAGGGAGAAGTTCCAGGTTCCCAGGAAGACAGAGCAAGAGCCAGCAGGCTGGAGCTAAAAGGGGCTCAGACGTTCAGTCTCTAGGACGTTGGGCTCCCTCTTGGGGAAGAGTCCAGCCGCCAGGTGGCAGTGGTGCCTAGGTCACGTGTCCCCAGCTCCCTGTAGTTACCATGAAGTGCAGCAGCCCTGGGCCACTTTCTCTGCAGAGCTGGCATGAGGAGGTGGGTTTTCTGTCTGGGTTATGACTTGTTCAATCACAGGTGCTTAGAGCCAGCGAATTCTGGATTTTGTTTAAAATCATCCTTTTAAGCTCAAATGAGGAGAGTCATTGACCCCAAGAGCTTTATTCTTGCCTATCTCCAGGGTCAGGCCCTTATGCAACGAATGCTCTCTTAAAGTTGATTGTTCTCCATATATGGTTATAGTACGCGATGACTGCATCCATCGCAGAGCTGGAGCGCATGCGTGCTGCAGTGCGGTTCTGTCCTGCTTCCCTCCCCTCCATCTTGCGGTCACCTGCTCTTCTGTAGAGATGTGTGTCCTGATGTCCTCTTGTCTGTCTCTTACTTTGCTCTTTAATTTATTTGTATTTTGAGTTTTTCATATCAGCAAACCCATATGTAAGCTTCGAAAGTGGCCAATAAGATCAAGATGAGGTTTCAAAAAAGAAAAAAAAGTTCCCTTTTAAGCTCAGGGTGGGTAATGGCTGACCGGGAGCGGCGTGCACTTTGTTACAGTGTGTGTGGCTTCCCTTGCTTGTGCTGTGGTAAGTTAGGCGATGCTGTCTGCCTGGGCTGGCTTCTCAGGTTGTTCCATTCAGGGTTTAGAAGGATCCACTTACCCCATTAGGGACTTTCTCAGTTCAGTTTTATCCAAATTTAGACAAAAGTACATGTACACGGGCAGGCACAAAACTCCACACATGTAGCTATTTTTGAGTTGGAAATTTAAGCACTTGTGACAGTGAAACCAGCAGAAGCTAAATTTCACCTCCAAGACTTGAGAACCAAGCAGTCCCAATATTTTTAAAAAACAAAGGTAAGAAAGTGTCATAGATTTGGAATGCTAATTACACAGTCAGGCAGCAAGTAAATTGCTAAGCTAATGTGAGTTCTGAAATTTAAGTCAATTCTTTTTGGATATTCAACTGTGTGGAATTTTATAAAAGCACTTATTTTTTAAAATAAAATTTGAAATTTGAAATAAAATAAAACAGATAAGCCATTTCTTAATATAGAAAGCTAATGACTTCTAATCCTGAATTGTGACAGGTAATTTCCAAATCCCCAATGCACACTGAAATAAAATGATTTCTCTTTTCTAAAAAAGGCAAGCTATTCAGCGTCTGAACATTCCTCAGTGTCTTGTACTATATCTTGTATCCAGTTTGCTATCTTGCCTGAGCCCACTCTCATTCCTTATTTTTTTCAGTCCTTTTCTCTCCTTCCTTGTCTCTCTCCTTACCTCTCAGTCCTTCTTTCCAGCCTCCATCTACTTCATCTGTCTCCCTCTTCTCCTGTGCCTGTCCCTTGCTCTTGACCTTGGGTAATTAAGATGTATGCTGAGACAGACTTATAATTATTTAAGTGAAGAGTGAGTTATAGCCTCCATTTACTAATTATCAGGGCAAAAAAGAATTGTACCAAAGCAACTAATGATCAAAAAAGGTAAAGCAAGTGGGTACTATTTGACATGCTACCTCCATCCTGGTTTCTGCTGGGGTCAGGGGTGGGGAGGGAAGGCTGGGTCTGGGCAGTGATCCCGAAGTAGGACAGTCTCCCTGCTGAGCACGCCTGAGGCTCCAAGGTTAATTAGTAGTGAGGATGATAAGCTTAGCTGCCTTCCATCCCATCTTTCCTTCTCAAGTATCCTGTGCTGTGTTTTCTTAAAACAGGCTGATTTGCTTCTTCTGTCAAGTAGTGAGCCCCATGGTCTCTGCTACATTGAAACAGCTGAGCTTGATGGGTAAGTTGTTAAATTAGAATAATTAATTAGGTTGTTTTTAAAACTTAGGGACTCTTTAGAAACAGGATTAACAAACATCATCCTTTATTTTCTTGGAAGAAATAGGAAACTGAGTTGTTAACTTTAGAAACATATTTTCTCTTTAATTTACCTGGGAAATTTTTTTCTCTTGAGTTGATTTTCTTTTAAAAACAGTGATGATATATGAGCAACTTGCACAGGGATTCTTGGTGAAGTTCTTTGGAAGCTTTTGTTTGTTTTAATTTCAAGTGATTTTCTTTCTTTCTTTTTAATTAATTTATTTTTTTATTTTATTGAAGTACAAATATCAATCAGACGGTTTCAAGACACCTTAACAAGACAGATTCGTTAAATTAATGCACTGCAAACTGTTTTCATAATGTTTTGGTATCATACAAGGTGCATACATGATATTATATTTACAGATATTATTTTAGCAGATGTCTCTTATCAGTAAATTAAGAGTATAGCTGCTTACTTATCTTATTTTTTATACCTGAATTATATCAAAAATTCAATAATTATTTTCCTAGTGGATGACCATAGTACTAGAAGCCGACATAATATCCTGTCCAACCACCATTAGTGCAGATCTTGCCTCTCAAAGCACAGCATTATCTATCCCAACTGTATTGTCTATGCACACACATCATGATTTTTTCTTTCTATACTCCTTCCTCTGTCTACATCTGTCAAAGGTGGGCACTCCATTGTCATTCAACTAACTTAGGTGCTTGAACTTGACACCACAATCCATCACAGTCCAGCATTCCACAACAATAGTGAGTTTCTAAGGAAAATGCAAAGGGTGGAGGTCCCTGTCTTCGGAGGAAGGAGGGTCCGGAAGGCACTGTCAGGAGCCACTAGAGGTCGAGCTGTAGAGAAGAGCAAAACCTACCAGGGTGCAGTTCCAAAACTGACATCAATTCAGCAATTAGTTATGGACAACACAGCAGGCTTTTTTTTTTTTTTTTCATTTATGTAATTGTAATTGGCATAGGGTCTCACTACGCAGGCCAGACTCATAGTGATCCTCTTGTTTTCAGCCTCCCCCACACTGGGATTATAGGCTCAGACTTGGTTCCCAGCTCAGTATACCCAGGAGGTGGGGCTGGCGTGGCATGGCATACTGGGGAATCGAACCCCAGTCCCTATACTTGCCTGAGCAGGTGCCCAGTCCACTGAGCTATCTCACTGACCCTCATAACAATCCTATTTCAGAGGACTTAATTTGTCTGGAAAAAATATTTACTACATGATTATATTATAAATATGCTAAAATATGTATGTGTTCCTTAAATGGATTTTTATCATTTATAGTGTTGTGGGTTTTACACAAGTCTTACTGCACACACAGTGAAGTCAAAGCTTAGAGAGGCTAGAGAATTTACCTCGGATTTCTAGAGAGCAGGACATCATCTTGGCAAGCTGATAGTTTGCTGCATTAAGATATTCAATTGCATTTGGCCTGTGGGGTCATCCTGCCCCTGGGTTGGACAGAGCAGTTTCAGAGCCAGCTGATAGAGAAGGGCATATTCCCATATGGAAAAAAAGTCTCAAATCAGTCCTTCTCCAGAACCTGGAAATAGCAAAATAAATACAAAACAAGTGCATGGAAGGAAACAATCAAGACAAGAAAAATCAAGGAATTTGAACACAAACAATAAAGAAAGTGAATGAAATAGACTTTTTTGAACATATCAGTTTAGTTGGCGAAGCTATGGGGAGAGAGAAAAAGAATATGCAAATGAATTATCAGCATCACAGATGAGCCAGGGGAATTTACTACAGATCCTGAAAACATCAAATGGATAATGAGGAAATACTGCAAACAACTCTACCTACAAAAATTTGACAACTTAGACAAACTGGAGCATTTCTCCAAAACAAAGCAAAGCAAAAACAAAGAAATAAACAGCAACAAAACACACCAAGGCTTGCATTTGGATGCCCCGCACACCCTCACACAATCACAGCTGGGGCTTTCTCAGAGGGGGCTGGGTCTAGTGTGACACTGGTGTTGATTCAGGTACAGTGCTTGGCTCAGGGCCTAGGGTTCAGGGTAATGAGCGCTGCCTGCCCTGAGAAGTCGGGGTAAGATAAAAAAGGCAGAGGACTTTGCTAAGGCTTGATTCTGCTGCCTTCTGCCCACCATAAACTGTTCTTCTGTGCCCTGTGCCACCTGCCTTGGAGCCAGCCGATTAGAGACTGAAACCTGTGCACACCGTGAGCCAGGGCAACCTTTCCCCCTTTAACTTTAGGTGTGGACTATTTGGTCTCAGTAATGAGAAAAGTAACTAAGAAGGCTATATATCTAATATAAAACAGAGTACTTGAATAATCCTGGAAGTATTAAGGAAATTAAAAGTATATCTAAAACATAAATCTTTAAAGCTTTTAAGCAAAAATATAGGAAAATATCTTTGAGATATAGTGCTACTCCAAGAGTTACTAATTAGGTTTGTCGCAAAAATCGTGATCCATAAAAGGAAATTTTGGCAACCTAGGCTTCATCAATTTAACATTTTTTTCCGCTATAACAACCCTGTTAAGAAGGTGCAGTAATAAGCTACAGACTGGCAGAAACCTTTTGCAAGGCATCTATTTAACAAAAGGCTTGAATGTTGAGTATGTAAAACAACTCAAAAGTTGAAAAAAAAAATCTACTTAGAAAGTAGACCAATGACACAAACAGACATCTCACTGAAGAGGACATTGCTAATAAGCACCCAAAAAGTTGTTTGGCATGCTCAGCCATGAGGCTATTTAAAACTGCAGTGCTTTTGCTCTCAGATTGTTCAGAGTGGCTCACATAAAACAGTGGCACAGCTCTGAGGGCAGGCAGGGCTGTGGAGAAACAGTCTCTCTCGTACATTGCTGGTGTGAATATGAAATGTTAGTGACTCCTGAAAATGATACGGCAGTTTCTTGAGAACTAGACATAAGACTACTATGTGCTCAGTAGTTTATGCCTGGGCATTTATCCTAGAGGAATGAAGACCACCGTTTACACAGGAAACCCACATGTGGATGTGTATGGATGGAACATTAGAAGCCTCCCATAGGAATAGTTGTAGATTTCCCTCCACAGGTGAATGATTGGACCAAAAAAAGTGGCATGGTCACATCATGGAATGCCATGCAGCAATGTGTACACACCACGAAGGTGACTGTTCAGGGAATCTGCTGAGAAGCATGAGCGAATACTAAAGGACCGGGAAACACATGCTGTAGCTTCCACTTATACCACATTTCTGAAAAGGAAAAATTGTACAAATAGAGAACGCATTGGTGGTTTCCAGGAATTAAAAGGGGAGGAAGAGAGACAGGAGTGAGTGTGGCTATGAAGAGTGGCCGAGGGAGCCGCATCCTGGTGGAAGTGTCCTGTAGGTTGCTCTCTGAACCTGGGCGGCGATGCTATGCTATAAGGTCAGGGAAAGCAAGTGCAAGCCACACGAAATCTTCATGTGCTGTGTCTTGTGTGAAACATCACCATGGGTTTCATCATGATATTTGAGTAGATTAAGAAAGAGCATGGCATAGCCCTGAGGATGTTAATCAGGAGTCTTGAAAGATAATTTTAAAATTATCAGTGAGGTCTGTGTATAGTTACTTTCAAATGGTTCTCCCATTTGGAGGCGGAGGTGAGGTATGGGAGAACATCCTAAAGAAATAATTCGAACAGATGCTGACTTTGATGTGTGACATCCTGTAGTGAAGAGTTGGAGAATGAGAGCTCACTGGCTCGGTTGGCATGATTAGAATAATTATTTACAAAGCAGTTCAGTGGATATGGACACGTTAGATTCTGAGTCTTGATACCATTTATTTCTCTTTTGCCCACCAATCCCAGCTCAATCTCTGCCTCAAATTATAACGTCCTTGAGCACCTTATCCCCTTCTCACCTCTCCTTTCTAGGAATTGACATATTTTGAATAAGATAATTTTTAAACTAACTTCAATTGTGCATCCAACAGTGTGTGTCTATAAGGAAGCCATTTCACCAATCGGACTTCCTGGGGGGCTGCTGTTCCCCTAATACCAGTGTGAATCTCATTTCTGGGAAGTTAGGTAGAATGCTCTCTCCAGTAGCTGCTTCTTCCTTCTCTAAACTTGATGAACTTTATAGGTTAGAATAGGATTCCACACAGAGACAAAAGCATTTTTGTTCTGTCTTACTTTCCACTTGTTTCCCTCAAGAAGACAGAAATCCTCTTGGGGAGCACTGAGTATCCTACATGACTATAGTATGTAGTAAATCAATATTTCTTGACTGAATGAACTCTTTTACACAAGAGAAATAACACTGATAAATGATTTTTAAGCTACTGTAGAGGAAAATTCAGTTGAACTCAGTGAGAAAACTGGAATGGAAAGCTCTTAAATATGAGACAGTAAGGAATCACTGCCAACCATTTAGGAAACCAAGGTGCCACCTTTTCAGAATATGTGTGTGGCCTCGTGGGGTGACTAGCTTCTGTGACCCACAGAGCTTGTCCCGTTCTAGACTTATGGATTTCTTGGGTTGATTCTCCAAGAAAAATAAAGCTGTCTTCTTTTTCCCATTTGAGTTTCAGCTACCGTAAAATTCACCATGACCACTTTTTTTTTTGTAGAAAAACTCTTTCTCAGATAGCAGACTCTGGAGTGATACCGGCCTCCTTTATTTGGCAGCTGTGTTCCTGTTCCTGGTGTGTTTTATAACTCACGCATGTGTCTGAGTGGATTCAAGTGAAATCATATTTATTATGTTCTCTGGCCTTGCACATTGCAAAACAGATCACTGAGCTGCACGCAGATGTGTGGTGGGTGGGGCGCCAACTGTAGGAGCCTGGGAAGCCCAGCTCACTTTCTCAAGATGTGGGAGAAGTGTGAATGACGGGGGTGGGGTGGTCCTTGGATCGCTCTCTGCATGTGCTGCGCCCACCAGACTGCTTCACTGAGACCCTGAGGGGCTGACCCATGTAGAAATTCACACTGTGTCATTAACTTCACAGGGAAACGAACCTTAAAGTTCGTCATGCGCTTGCCATCACCTCAGAACTTGGAGCAGACATTAGCAGGCTTGCAAAGTTTGATGGTAAGTGCTTCAAATAGATAAACAAAACCTCCACACCAAAAAGCAGTGCAAGAAACTAATTATCTGAGGTCAATTTTATGTTTCTTTTTACATGGTGAGTACATAAACTTCTCCAGGCGTCAAGTGCTGCAATCTCTTCTCAGGTCGAAGAGTAACACTATTTGCCAGGGGGAGAATGCTTCTTCCCGCCACCTCTGATTTCACCCTGTTCCTTCCCCTTTTCGTCTTGTCCCTGAATCCCACAGTGCTCTTTGTTTCCTTGACAGTGGCTTCCCTGGGTCCCTGTGTAGACTTGCTGAGTGTGAATACAGGCCACACTCAGATTTCTACTCTATGTCTAATCATCCACCCACTGTATTGTCCCATGACTGCTACCACCAATCTGCTGACTATCAAGACAGGCGTCCTGCTTTGCGTATGTCTGTATTTTGCATATTTGTACTGACATGATATCTTGAGGATAAATATTCAGGAAGGTTTTCTGATTTATAAATCAGTTGGCCATCTGTTACCTTTTATTTTGAGCCATGTTTTATTAATCGCCATCCTTACAATGTCCAACCTAGTCACGTGGGAGTACGGGTTCTGCACTTTGCCAGCTATGTCTTGATTTTTCTGCTAAAGTTCCTCTTCAGTATTCATGGAATGGCCTTCAGATAGTGTCCATACTCATTTGATCAGTAAGAGACCACAAAGAAACAAAGATATCTTCAGGAGCCAAAGGACAGAGTCACTAACTGTGGGGTTTCAGGCACCATGATAGATTGTAAGGTGAATCTTTGTGGCCCGCCTGCCGACCCTCAAATGTCTTTTGCTTTACCCACTTGTAATTTTAGCCTTGAATGTTAATATTTCCATACAGTTTTGTTTTATTTATGAATGAATCTTTAGGGTTTTGAGACCACTCTTCCAAAACCTTTTCTTCAGAGTCCACAATAGGAACATGTGAACTTGGCCTCTTCCCTTGAACAAGGCCAAGGCAAATGTAGTTTATATTGTAAAATGTTTGAATTCACAGCTCAGCCTTAGAGCTTATAATGCTCATGCTCTGCATTTGCCTGTAAGCTGTGCTCTGGAGCTTGTTAATATTTTAATCTCTCTTACATGAGTCCTATTACAACAAATGTTTATTAAAAATATGCTTCCAAATTGAGATTGAAATCAGGGGATTAGCCTGGAATTTGAATGGCTCAAGAATTATTTTGATTAGATTAAAACAAAGTACACATTTTGCAACTATTTTTTCAATGAAAATTTACTGTTATGTGAATCTAAGAGCAGTAGTTTATATTTATGAATCAAAATACTTGCCTAAAATACCTCACTGAATATTCATGGAGTCTAAAGGGAAACCTAAATATAATTTATCATTACTTTTTCTCTGGCAGCATTTTATACTTGTCAGTTTACAAAGAGGTGGAAATTGACTGTTTTTGTGTTCTTGACCATCAAAAAGCAGACAATAATTGCTGCAATTACTTAGTTCTTTCTAATAGATACTGGCACAGGTAGCCTACCTGGTAGGCAGTTACATCACTGTGAGATCTTAGTGGCATAAACACAGTGAGGGTTTATTCCTTCTGACATGATGGGTAGCCTTTTCTACCTATATTCTTGATGCTTAGACCGAAGGGCCTCAAGGGTCACCTGGCAGAGAAAAGGTGGGGTATGAAAGAGGCACTTGGCGTTTTCACTGTTCCTTGCTCTTGTGTTTCATGGGTAATCATGAGTCACCTGGCCTGGACCTAATCAGAAAAGCAACTAGCCAGCAACAAACATGGATCTTTGTAGACCACCATCTCTGCCATGCTCTCTAAGAAGTATGGATCATGGATGCCTGTGCCAGGGTCACGTGAGGAACCAGGCTGGATTAGGTAGATTTCACATGTGGAGCTTCAGGCTGGAGGCCAAGAGTTCCCTCTGCAGCAGGACTTTGGCCTTATCCACTCTACCCTGCTTGCCTTTTCTTCTTCTAGCATACCAACATCTGGCATGCTATGCAATTCATTTATTTTTGAAGTTTGTTATTTATTGTCTATCTCTGAATAAGCTACACAGGGATCTTTGTTCTGTTCACTGTTTCACCCTGACACATAATAGGTGCTTAAATAAATCCTTGCCGAGCAAGTGAATGAAGTGATGGGTATAGGTACTGTGGAGTGAGGAACAGGGTCAGTATCAGGTTTGAGCAAGCCCAGGAGAACAGAGCAGGAGCATATGGCCTCTTGAAGGGACTTTGGTGGAATAAAGGAGTGCTGGGTCTCCTTCTGAAGGGTGGGTAGCCAGAGAAGGAGGTCTTCTGGGGGAGGGAAGTGTTTTTTTTTTTTTTTTTTTTCAGAACCGGGGATTGAACTCAGGCCCTTGCACTTGCCAGGGAAGCACTTATTTCACTGAGCCATCTCCCAAGCCCAGGAGGGCAGTGTTAACCCCTTTACTTCCAAACCTTTTCTCTGTCAAGGTTAGACACAGAGACACATTTCAGTCAATGCAATGGTGCTGTTTGGCCAAAACAAGGAAACACTTCACTGTTCCTACTCCATGGCTCATAGATACCAGGTCTCAGAACTAGGGTACAGGCATGGTGAAAGCGTTGCTCTCATTAAAAATAATTTGAAAAGTACTTCATAAAACTTACTTTTAAAGCATATGAATAATTAATACTTATTATATGTGACCTGAATCTGTTTCTCATAGGACTGGCAGCTCAACACATCTCCAGAGCCAAATTATTTTTCCAAGTGAGGGCAGTGTAGACCTCTCTTTTCTATTTATTATATGTACTTAAACTGTGGTCACTTTTTGGAGAACATCTAACACCAAATTCATGAAGCTGGTACACTTTTGGGCTGAGAAACAAGTTGCTGCTAAACTTCCTTTTCCATTCTTCACTCTTGGGTTGTGCTTGAATCTATCTTAAAGTTTGAGGCAGCATGCTATTTTGTAGAATTATGCTTATTAAAGTATCATTTCCTGTTTCCAAGAAACCATCTGAAGAATAGAAGGATAAAGGGGAAATAAATTAGATACAATATAAAAATTAGATGTCCCCTGTTAATAGCCAAATTTAAAGGCTAACAGTGATGTAAGACACAATAGGGAAAAGCTCTGAAGGAGCTGGGGCAACAGGCAAGTTTTGCATCCTTCCCAGGATTCCTCTGGCTTTCATGGATCCTTTAGTCTTTTTTTTTTTCTCTATTCATTTCTTGTCAAGTTCTCATTTACATGTGACTTCAATCTTCCTCTGGTTCACTCTCACATATGCACGGGTGTAAATATGTGACTTATGTGCATTTGTCCACTTTCCCAGTGTCACCATTCTCTTCTCTGCCTTCTTCCTTTTTACTGGCTCTCTTATTTCCATATTACTCTTTCACTCTATTTTCTTTACTGCCTTTCTTTTTTCTTTATTTATTTTTCTCTTGTTGTTTTCACTATTCTCTGCATATTAACTAATCTTAGAGCCTATTTATTAAGCACCTTCATAGGACAAACTCTATAAATATGTAGAAATGATAAAAGATCTCTACATAATTCACCCAGATTCTTTTCTTTCCCCTACCCACATGATCCTACCCCCTTTTTGGGTTCTTCTATAACACCTTTGTCTTATGGAAGTATCAGTAGATCTCAGGTTTTCTTATGACCACAAAGACTCTCTCAAGTCAAGGGAATCAAGAGCAAATGGTGTACCTTTGAGTGTCAGTCGGAGGGATGACATTAGCATTGCTTGCCCTAGGAAATGCCTGTCCAGTGTTGGAAAGGAGAAGATGACACTGATGTGGGAGCCTGCCCTTTCCCATGTCCTGATTGCACTAAGTGTGTCCTCAAGTGTGGGAATTCTAGGCAACTCTGGGTGTCATATTATTTTTCCTTCTACTTATTCTGTGGTTTTTTCTTCTGAGACTTGCAAAAATTCTTTGACTAGCACAAAACTTTCCCATCCTTGTATCATGAGTGCACACCTTTCAAGTGTCCAAAGGCCCGAATTTCCTGTTCTTCTTCCTAGAGAAATCCCAACAGGACTGACCCCAAGTGGAGGACTACCCTAAATTGATGTGGAGTCAGAACAGATGTGTTTGGAATGTCTCTCACTAGTCTCCCTACCTCCCCACTTTTGCATTTATACCTAAGGACAGGGTCTTGCTGTGACTTCCTGGGCATTGCACGAGCTCATATATTCATTCATTCATTTATTCAACAAATGTAGACTTCACACAGTGCTGAGGGATTTGCCTGGGGATACAGTGGTTAGCAAAGTCAGCTCTTGCTTTCACAGGACTCACAGCCCAGGAGAGAAGGCAGATTTGAATAAGGGTTCATTCTAAAGAAGAGTTGAAAATGGACTGGAAAATTCTCAGACCCTGAACATGATGGGCACACATGAACATGTGGTACATGGACACATGGGCAACTTCTCACTACGTGACCCATATCATGTTCAGTCATTATACTTATCATTCTCTTAAATCCTTACAGCTGTTGAAGAAGAGATTATTATTAGCTTCAAGGTGTGAATAAACAACTGGCAACCTCCATGGCTTGAATATATTTTCCGATTTTATATGGTTACTAGGTAGTCAGAATGAGAACCTTGGGCCACTGGCAAAGCCTGCTTGACCAAGGGCACAGAGGCTAATGTTCTGTACTATGAGCCAAAAGGCAACACTAGAGAGGAGAGCTAGTTAGCATAGCTCACTAATTAGCTAAAAATACTCTAATTCTAGCGGAGCAAAATTAACAACCAGAGAGCACATCCCCCAGGACAAGGGTGATGACATCCTATACATATATTTTAAAAATAACAATATTCTCAGTGATTTTGAATGTCAAGAAACCTGACAAAAATTTATAAAAGAACCAGCCAGTACACACAAGCCAGGGATGGGTTTTAGTAGATAAAGTCCACTTACTCGATAAGTTCTCATATGTAAAAATGACAGTGTACATTCTGTTAAATTTTATAAGAAAAGATACATAATTTAACCTAATATTATAACAACTATAAAACCTGAGTGACCTATGATTTTTCATGTTAAAGTCTTAGGGGAATTGAAAAGCTTTTATGAATATATAACTGAAAATACTTGTCAATTATACATTTATAAACTGGACATTCTTATGCCTTGGGGAAAGCCCCGGATGTAAATTGTCCAAATGTGTTTAAGACTCTTTTGCCTATTGTTACTGACTGGACTGAAATCTGTTTTTTGCAACTCATGACAAGTTTACATATTTTATGTGACGGTTAATACCGAATTCTGAACCAGAGAAAGGTTGACGCTTTACTTCGGAATCTTTGTGTATTTTGTGGTCCTTTTTAAAGAATAGCATATGTGTAATTAAGGCACAGCAAAAATAAGCATCTTTTTTTGGCTAGAAAGGAAATAAAAAGGCTTGCTTAGCATCTTGTGGCTTTTAAAACTTCCCAGATAGCTCTTCCATTCATCTTGCTGGAAGCACGTGCTCAATAGCACAGTGGCTGCCTGAGATGCAAATTCTATGTAGACATATAAGTAGGATTCCTATTTTCTGTTGGTACTAACATGGCAAAGTGGTCATGATGGTAAAGGGCCTTTAGAAAATATGAAGGTGACATCCTTCTAAAGAGAAAAAAAAAAGTATAACCGTCACGCACCAAGAGTGGGCCATATCCTTAACTTTAAGAAGTTCTTGATTAGAGCAACTCTTAAATAGCAGTTCTGATGTCTTATTTGATGTGTAATGTTTCTTAAGGAAAAGTTGTAGTGCAGATAGTTCAGAACTACTGCTAATAAATAGCAGTAGGGAAATTACAGAGGGAAATTAAATTAACTTCTTTGAAAACCATGGAATATTGGGTCTTGAGGTAGGTTCTTGAGCTTGAGAAGTTTATTGACTGTAACCTAGCTACCTGCTGGAGGGTGAATGCAGAACCAGGAAGAGAGCTGATAGGTCTCATTTGCATGGGCATTTCAATGTCATTGTAAAATGGGTGGGTCATTGACAGCTTGGCATCTTTTTGGAGAAGCAAATGAAATGCTCTAGTTTAGTGATGTCTATTGGTTTCACCATTGACATGATCCCTGGTTGTATCACAAAGATAACTGCTCTCTAATCATATATTAAACGAATGGCCTAGTGGGAAAAGATGCTGTTCACCCTAAATGGTTTCCTTATGAATGTCAAACTGACCATGTAATGCAGCTCTCTTATCTCTGATACAACTAGAAAAAAGAAAAGGAAGAAAATACCTCAGGGAGTTTTCCCTAGTCCTTCTTATGTGTTCTGGTTGGGGTCTATTTTTGTCTGTTTCTGGTGTTTTCTTTGTTCACTGTTTTTGGGGCTATTTGACTTCTGTTAGTTAGGTCAACCTAAGCCTGCCACTGTAGCTGGACTCTCTGATGTTCTAATTTCCTATGTTATTATAACCAGGGAACTATATCTGCCTTTTCTGTTCATCTTTGCTCTACTAGTTATCCCATCTTCCAACCTCCTTCATGAACCCATCTGAAAAATTTTCCCATCCATCTCTCCCAGCAATATTTATTAAGACCCAATCAGAAAGACAGGTACAGTAGCTTATGGAGCTATAGAGATACTCCCTCCCCTCAAAGGAACCTTTTCTGGAAAGGGGAAGAAAAGAAATTAGGAAATTGGTGCTTAATAATAACAGGACTATGCAAGGGGAAGTGGAACACTTCCGATAATTATGGGAAAATGAACTTTGGCTTTGTTCCCACCATTCTGTTTTGACTGGGTCCTGTACTTAGTGCTTTAATCACTGGGACCACACTCTTTGAGAAAGGCTGAATTAGGGCTTGGCCTCCAGGAACTCAAGCAGAACCCGCTGGCCTGCATGCCTGTTCCTGTCTAGGACCGCACCCTTGGGGCCAGGCCAGAGTGGCTGGGCCCTGGGGCCAGGGAGTAGGAAGCCAACTCGTTCAAGGCAGTCTTTGCCTCCACGTCAGTCTTTGCTTATGACAATAAAAACGATCAAATGAGCCTGCTTTTTATATTCCTATTGGCAGGGACCATGTGTCATGTTGCCTTTGCCCAAATCACATTTTGAAAAATTTTTATTTATTTTTAGTGGCCAAGTTTGAAGCCTGAGAAATTGAGTCCTGAGTCAAGAAGCTGAAATAAGCTTTAAGGACCCATTATTTTATGTAAGGTTTGTGAGTGATGCCCACCAAACTTAATGTCCTATGAAATTCAGGAGTAAAAACTATGGGTAAGCAAATAAAGATAATGAATTCTGAGAATTTAGAAAGAGTCTCCTTATCTACAACGCAGTTGTCTGAGCAATTTGAGCCAATTTAAATCTGTTTCAATTTACTTTTTAGTAAGTAAATAGGCTATAATAGGAGCTAACCACAGTTCAGCCACCTCCCTTGGCGTAAAAATGGTTGTGGACAGGTTGGTTGTCTCATCTAAGTGTCCAATAGCAGCAAATGTCTGTGAGGCTGCAATGAGTCTCCCAAACTTTTGTTGTCACAGGCAAACATAGGCAAAGTTTGGAGAAGCAGTCTGAGGAGAGAGGAGTCCGCTGTGCTTTCAGAATTTGTTTTCCCCTGTTGCAGAGGCTGTTGAAGAGAGTTCCCATCTTGGCAAGTAGGATCAGGCCATGTGAGAACTGGCTGCCATTTTGTTTGGAAGGAAAAGAAGCACCCTAGTGGCTTCTTTATGTTCAGGAGGCAGAGTAGAGAGGAACGGGGTTAGCATGTGCTATAGTTCAGATCTTAAATGTTGTCTAGAAGCCTGTGTTGGAAGCTTGGGTCCACAGTGTGGTGCTGCTGAGGTTGGTGGAAACTTTCCAAGGTTGGGTCTGACAGAGACTTGTAGGTCACTGCATGTGGGCAGTTGGTGGGACCATTGTTTCTTCTCTCTCTGCCCTGCCCCAGCCTTGAGGTGAACAAGAGCACTGGGCTGATCCATCTTGACCTGAAGCCTCCAAAAGGGAGCCACCCTCGGCCTTTTTTGCCTCAGGTACCTATTGTTGTAATGGAGACCTGACTGGTCAGCATCACAGAGAAGTTCTCTGAGGTCTGCTAACCCCTCCACATTCTAGTTCCTGCTGGAGATGTCGTCCCTCTTTGTTTCTCAAATGCTGCCTTTTAGGTTTCAATTACCCTCTTGACTTCTGATTGAATACAGTTTTCATACGGAGAAAGTTGTAGGTGCCTGGTCTCACACTGAGCCTGACCTTCCCATAGCCTCCTTTTGCATTCTGTCCCTCTCTCCCTCTTTCTTTTTTCCTCCCCCACCCCCATTTCAGTCTCTTGTGTCTTTGTTGTTCATTCACTCTAAAAATTTAACCACAACCACAATGGAAATGTCTGTCAATCTGATAGTTATGTCTTTGACAGCACTCATAAAAGACGATTTCTGGTTTCTTTTTTTTTTTTAATCTGGAGTGCCCCCCACCTTAAATGTGTATTTTCTGATTGAAATAATGGAACGAATTGATTCATTGGTTTGGAATGGGCTTGGAATTTCAAAAACTAGAAACATCTTCTGGCCATTTTTGCCAAGTTCTATGATGCTATAGAGTCCCCAGGAATCTGAATCTAATTAAGATAAGAAGCACAGGGCAGCTGAAAGTAATCACACGCATTCTCCAGCTCATGAGACAGACAGAGCCCAGGCTAGGTATGACCCCTACTCCCCAAGTTCTGATTATGAGCATCAAGGTGGCTAACTTTTGCCATGAAACTAGATGCACACTGTGGAAACTGACAATTTATATTATGCCCCCAAATAAAACAAAACAAATTCCTCTCAGTGTAGTTGTTCCTTTGTAGTTTCAAAAGTCTTGCTACAAATCAGAAATAAAGATGAGTGATTTTTTATGTTTAAGGAAATACATCTCATGAATTCTGTGGCTTCTATTTTATTTGGACAGTACAGAAAACTATGTTTTAACATCTGTGATAATCTTCCATCTTTGACGTCCCCTGCTTATTTTTCCCTAGTCCATTCCTGCATAGGTGACACCCTGAGGCCTAGAAGGGAAGGATAAATGTAGAGTTTATGAAAAGCAATGTGGTAAAATGGAGCTGTGGGCTTCTAAAGAGAGCTCAAGAGGAATCACACCGAGATTTGCCTTCTTATTTTCCAGGGACTGTGGTCTGTGAGGCACCTAACAACAAGTTAGATAGGTTCACGGGAGTCCTCTCCTGGAAGGACAGCAAGCACCTGCTCAGCAACCAGAGGATCCTCCTGCGGGGATGCGTCCTGAGGAACACCGGCTGGTGCTTTGGCATGGTGATTTTTGCAGGTATGGCTCACGGCCTGGGGTCAGATCCAAGGGACCCCTTCTTTCAGAGCACAGCAATGCAGTCTGAAGGGCTCAAAATGCTTCTCTGGAGTTGGCTTTGGAGAGCAGGAAAGCAGGGAAAAAGCCATGGTCCCACAGCCTGGAAGTCCTGAGCTTGGTCTGGAGTGTGTGGATCCCTCGTGGCACAGCAAGCCTGGTGAACCTGCTGTTGAATTTCTCTCTGCTTCCCCACAGGTCAGGCATCCCTGGTACCCTGTGGAGCAAACACCCCAACTCTTTGTGAGGGACAAATAGGAAAGAAAGCTCTTTGCTTAGCTGGTTGTACTATGGCCTACAAAAGGGCAAGCAGCAGGACAGTCCTATGACTTTTTTTTCTTCTTGTCTCTTATTTTCATTTATTACTCTTTTTTTTTTTTTAAACAAACATTTACTTGAGACACAGTATGGCAGTAATTGGTATGACATGACAAGCAGTACATATTTAGAAGACCAGAATGACAGGCATTCCAAGCATGACCCTAGTATTACACATTGCTATCTTCAGTACAGTTGCTTGGTTCACAGATATTAGCATATATAGTTAGTCAGGGTGAAAATCCTACCAAGTAACTGCTAGTTTCAAAAACCTGCTGAAAATTCTCCAGATCACTGCCTTAACCATTTTGTGCATATAAATGTATGGCTTTGCCTGTCATGTTTCCTCACTTTTCTCCTTGCCCTTTTTTCGTTGTTTAATCCTTAAGTTCTTGCTTTCCTTTTAATTGTGTTGTACTTTTCTATTTTTATTTCTTCTCCATCTCTGACAAAACTAAACAAAAAAAGGAGATACAAATGCGGGACCATTTTGTATCTGTATATACAAAATAGGATAGATACACAGCTACTTTCTCTTCAACGAGAAGAAAGATTTGTACTGATAGTATTTGGACAGGATATCATGTCTGCATTTTGTACTATGAATAACCACTAGGAAGACAATAATATGCAATGTATTAATTATTGTAGCTGTCCTACTAACCTGTCTTGAAACTGTCATTGCTATTTGTTTTTCAATAAAATTAATTAAAAATAAAACAACAAAACAAAGGGCAAGCAGCCTTCTGGGAATGCTTTCTTGGAGATCCTGCACTCACTTCCTGTTCCACTCTGTAAACAGAACAGCAAGAGGAAGAAAGACCCTGCCTGCCAGAATGTGGGGGTCAGCTGAGGAAGGGATGCTGCCTGCCCTTCTTTTCTGCCATTCTTGCTTTCTCTGCCATATTCTATGGATCCGAGGCAGCCCTGTCCTTCTAAGGAAGCTTACGGTAGCACCATTTCATAAAGCCGCTCCAACTGGACTCATGGCTTCAATTGCCAGCCCTTGATTTTTGAAATCCTGTTTATTGTGACACCAAATTAAGATGTGTTTTGGGTCTGCTGATTATATGCGCAATCAAAACTGGAATGTTTTTCTTCACTGATTTTTGTCAGCAGCAACAAAATGTTCATTAAAGACTCCAAAGTGTTCCAAAGCTAGAAAAGTTCTCCCAATTGCTCTTAAACACTCTCAGCTGCGGGTGTGGGCAACTGCTGCTGCTCTAGGCGTAGCCATTGGAAGGGCTTGGGAGATCCCTAGAAATGAGGCCTATAGGGCTTTCATCTGGGGAAGGATTGGGCTTCGCGGTTCTCTCATCAGAGCCTTTTATTCTTTAGTTAAGGAAATAAACTTATGATTATTTATTTCCCTATTTGCATCTTTCTTGCTGACAAACAAGAGAGGGAAGCTTGTCTATGAACTTCTTTCTCCCTTCCCACTTGACAAAAGGGGAATTCTTCCAGGTCTCCTGGTAGGAAGGCCCTCCTGGTTTGCCCTGTCAGCCTCCTCCTGGGGATGGGGCTCTGGTGTGAGAATTTGCACTTTGAAGAGTTTTGCTTGGAATGGCTAATTTGGGTCTTGGGTATTGTTACACTGTGTGGTGCTGTGACCATTGAGGGCCAAGTCATCCTTCAGAAGGTGGTCTCCATGGGGAGGTGGCTCCCTCTGAGAGAAGGAGGAAGCTGAGATGAGCAGATGTCCTTCTGGGAGTGTAGCAGAGAGCCCTGACCCTTAGGGCAGGCAGGTGGGGGTGTCAGGGGCAGGGCTCATCCTTGTTGACTCAACTCTGTACTTTGTGCAAGATGAAGGGTTCATGGATAAAGATGTGTTTATGCACAATGCAGTTAGTGCTCTCCCATAAGAAGGATAAATTGGATCCTTTTTAGGCAAATGGGTGCACCCTGAGAGCACAATGTTAGTTGGAAGTCAGATACGCAAATGAAATATTGCGTGGGCTCTTTTGCATGAGAAAGTCAAAGTATAAATAAGGCACAAAATAGTAGGGATCAGGGAGATCTTTTGCAGAAGGGAGGGTGACAGGGAGGTGTGGGGAGGGGATGCAAGAGGGATGGCACTGTGTTAAGGCCACACACCAGTTCCCCATGGTGAACATAACCATTACCTGCTGCAAATGTGGACTAACAGAAGTAGAAGGGTGAGCACAAGGAAAGGCTACCCAAGGTCATTCACCCAGAAGAGGTGCCATCTTCTTTCCTTAGTGGGGGCGAGCAGGAGCCTCCTGTTTGTCTGTGATGGTCCTGGGTGTTCATTGCTGGGGATTTGGCAGGTGGGCATGTGAAAGCAGGGAATGCCTCCACCAATTGTGGCCTGGGCACTGGAGGCGGGAGAGCGCTTGACTAGGAAAGTGCAAGCAGAGGCCTTAATGCCCGGTTTTGTTCATGTCAGGGTAGAGCCGATGAACGTCTCTGATCTCCTAAGACTTGGGACATTGGGTTAAGGAACTGGTTCCAGGTGAACAGCTATATCTTATAAGAGTGAATACAAAAAGAATTCTTTTTGATTATTACTCTAGTTACATTGCTTCTAAGAACTGTGGGGGATATACTTGACAGATGTGGTTGAATTGACAAGCCTGTAACTCGTGAGGGTCTAATATGCATTGCCAGCTGGCTGTACTTGCTCGCTCTGGCTTTCCTTTCTGCCCAGGAGAGGGATGGGTCTCACTTGTGAGAGTGGGAGCCCCACTCTTGAGGAGTCTCTTGTGTCCAGTGCCATCGTGGTGCACATGGATTTGGGGCTGGGTGTCTCCATCTGCCCTTCTGGGTCTTCTGTCACCCTCTTTCAACCTTTTTGTTACCTTAGATCCTGACTTGTGTGGTTGACACTAATAGGTTTTGGTCTCTAGTTGGACTCTGACTTACTGATTCCCGGGAAGAGATCAAAGGGAGAAAGGATGAAGGCCCAGGTATTTACTCCCCCAGGCCACATTCTGGTGTGCTCACATCTGGCAGCTGGGTCCTTTCACTAAAGGTCACCTGTCTCCAAAAGGCTGCAAACCCTGCACCCTCTCACCTGGGATCCAGTGCAATCCACCCTGTAAAGAATCTCCATGTAAAGATGGTGTCCTGGAATTATCCTTGTTCCATGCATCATCTCTTTCCTGTTGGGATCCTGAAAGGGACACAGTCTTAGGTGGACATTGATAGACTGACTCAAGCAGGTTTACAAAGAGCAGTTAAAAAAACAAGAGCTTTAGAATTAGTTATATTGAGACTTAACTTGTAACTAGACTGGATCAGTTTTGGGAATGTTAAATTCCTCAAGCTTCACTTTTGTTATTAGGTAGTGGAGGGTATTGCACCTCATTTTGGCTTACTGTAAATATGAGCTAATATGAAATTAAAGGCACATAGGTACATTGCCTAAAACAATAGATGTTCAGTAAGTTCATTAATTCACTAATATTTAATTAAGTGTCTACGTGAGGGACATTATGATGTGTATGCACTGGGGCTTAAAAATGTGAACAAAATCAAAGGCAGTCTCCCTACTCATGAGCCCTCATGCTTGTAGGATAAACAGATGTTAATATCAGATAATCACAGTCATGACTCTAGTCTGAAAGGGAGAGAGGAGCTCTGAAGGAAAAGAACAGAGATCACATGGGTTATGCTGATGGCAGAAGGCAATTAGACCCAAGCTGGAGGGAGGCTTTCCTGAGGAATGGAAGTGGGGGCTTCCAGGAGGACATGAGCAGAGAGAAGGAGGTGAAGTATGTAGGGAAGGGAGGGAGCCATCTGACCAGCAGATGCATCAGGGGTCAAAGCCCTGTGACAGATGTGAGGATGCGGAAGTCGCAAATCTTCTCAGGCCAGTGAGGCACAGAGCACAGAGGACAGAGATGAAGATGTGACTGTGGGTCACAAAGGACCTTGTGGTGGTGTCTACGATTTTTGCCTTTAAGAGCTGTGGGGACCCATTATTAACAGGTAGGGGGAATGGCATTTCTAATGTCTGTAAATATTGATCAGGACCCGAACAGAGTGCATGACTGGGGTGTGGGGAGAAGGAAAACTATTGATTGGAGTTCAGCACAGAGTGGATGCAGGGATATGGTTATTATGTTTTTTGCAGTTGAGAGATGATTGGTATTTTGGGTTAGATGGAAATTATGGAGAAGCCCAGAAGCTTTTTAGAGAGTTGAACTGACAAGGTTTGATGACCAGATTTGAGGGTGAGGATGGGAGAGGTATCAGCTATGATGTGTAGGCATCTCCTGATCATCATGATGAGATGGATAGTGGGGTTATATTTTTTAATTTTTAAAAACAATAAAAAGTAAAAATGATACAGTATTTCAAAACAAGATGATAGGAAGTTAATAATGGTTATTATATTGCACATTGTTATCTTCAAAGTGGTTGTTCAGATTACCAGATGTAGGTATGCAAAATTGATTAAATAATTAGGTATTAACTATGCCTTTATAGTAGTACAAGTATCTTCTTTTTTTTTAAATTTTTTTTTTTTTTTTTTTTTTTTTTTTTTTTGCGGAACCAGGGATTGAACTCAGACCCTTGCGCTTGCCAGGGAAGCACTTATTCCACTGAGCCATCTCCCCAGCCCCTAGTACAAGTATCTTAGCATATATATATATATATATATATATATATATATATATATATATATATTTATTATTATTATTTTTTTGTTGTTCCTTTTTTCTCCTTTCTCCCTTCCCAGTTATTCTTTCTGTTTGAGCAGTTTCTCTTTCACAGTATCTATTGTACCTTTGGATGTTATTTGTCGCGCACAGCCTCGCCAGCAAGGAAGACGCAACAACCAGTTCTTCTCTCTGCAGTTTATTCAGCCCCTTAACAAACTGGATTTTTCTTTTTGTTTTCTTTTTCTTCTTTCTTTCTTTTCTTCCCTACTTTCTTTCTTCCCCCCATTCTTTCTCCCCTTTGTTCTTTCTACCCTACTTTCTTTCTTCCCCCCATTCTTTCTCCCCTTTGTTCTTTCTTCCCCCCCCATTCTTTCTCCCCTTTGTTCTTTCTCCCCTTTGTTCTTAAGCCCGCTCATAGCTAAATACCTGTGGGCCTCCAATCGTGGGGAGCCACGTGTGCACTACCGATAGG
>PVKA01019020.1:0-42784 GCA_004027165.1 Ctenomys sociabilis | reverse complement strand
TGTCAAAAGTGGGCACTCCATTGACATTCAACTACCTTAGGTGCTTGAACTCGACACCACAATCCAACACAGTCCAGCATTCTGCAACCATAGGGAGTTATTCAAAGAAATTGTCGACCATATCCATTTACAGCTCAGCTTAATATTATGGGCTCACGATGTATACTTCATTTTTATACTTTTATACTTTTCTGCTGGACGGTTAAGACCTAAGTAGATCAAAACTTATATACCAACACATGAACTTTATATTCTCTATGTGGTCATTGAAGTCTTCTCAGGGTTCAAAACCCTGTCTTATCATTGTTTGTTACTGTACTGAAGACTGAGCCCAAGGCCTTTATGGTGAGCTGTATCTCTAGGCCAACCCCCCCCCCTTTTACTTTGAGACAGAAGCTCACTGAGTCACTAACTTGCCTAGGCCAGGTACCTCAAACAGGCACCTCATGCCTCAGCCTCCCAGAGGGCTGGAACTGCAGGTGTGTTCTGCCACACCCAGCTGCAAAATCCTTTCTGGGCAGTGATATTAGATACCTTGTTGCTTGCATTGTAATATATTTTGAACAAGGTTCTTTCAGATACTTCTTTTTTTTTTTTTTTTCACTGCAAAGATCACTGTCCACAGAGTCAGAGTCTTGAGTCATGGTTGCAGCCCTGGTAGTAATTATCAAGGTGACCTCAGTAAACTCTATCCCCCCTTCACACACACATACCTGCAATCCTAGTCTTTTTCATCTGTGCAATTATTTTTCATGCCTACATTTATTCTGAAAGCCTATAGTTCTATTAGTACAGATCTGTACAAGACTTGGCCACATTTTAAGTCTGGTGTTTCCCAAGAACAACACTTTCCTGAGCACCTGCATGTGAGCACTGCATCTTAAAATGCCACACTTGCTAAGAGGAATAAGACATAACTTCATGTTTAAAGCACTTTGCAGTCTAGAAACACCATTAAAAAAAAGCACCATAAGTCACCAACTCCTCTAGAGCCATGTGGGGAACTAAATGAGGGAAGCAGGCCAGGAGGAAGGCGGCCCCTGGCCCCTCCAAAAAGGGCAGCCACCACTCAGTTCTAGCCTTCATTTGTCTACTGGAATGGGGGCTGAGGGCTGCCAGATTTCCCAGAGCTCAAGAGAAAGCAGAAGCTCATCTTTTTGTGTGACATTTCCCACTTTAAGAACATTTTTGTTGTTTACCACTTGTTCACAAATGCTTAAAATAGTACAGTAATTCATAAAAGCAAAACACGTTTACCTTCCACATAAGGCCTGCGGTTCACCCTATAGTGACTTCTCAAATAAGCAGATAATTAGAATGCTCTTCATCCGGTGAGAGAAGTGTGTGTAGAGTTCACAAAGGGTACAGATAGTGATTAACTCTTCCCCTAATGATTTCTAAAGAGGTTTTCTAATTACTTTCCAGTCACTCATCAGCACCTTGCAGAACTTTTTGTGTTTTGGGTTTTGTTGTTGTAGAATGAGTATTTCATTAAGCTTGGAGAGCTGTGCGATGCTGAACACGTCCCTTTTGTTTGTTAAGTAAATACATGTTTGGTAAATGCCACCAGTGAGCCTTTGGAATGTGTCTTAGCAGTTCTCCCCATTCAAGTTTTCTGTTGCTTCATCTCCTGGCTTGTACATTCTTCACTGAATTGTGAAAAGGAGATGTCCTTCCTGCTGTTCTTGTCTTGTTTCATAGAATAGAATGGGTTCATTCTCATTTTTGAATGGAACTGTAATTAACATGTTTCCCTTTGTTGAACAACCTCAATTTACATAGTACCTGCTCATTCCAGAGCACCATTATTGGTCACACAGCTTCACTAACTGATGTCTGAGGGCTCTAGGAATAGTTTGTTAATTATCTACTGCAAGCCAGGTGACTAAGGGGGAGATGCTGTTACTGTGACTTTTATGAAAGTAGCACTGATGACATTTCTTAATTGCTTAATGATAGATGTGATCATCTTAAACTCAAATAGAATACATATGCAGCTACTAGGAAAGAAATTTTTAATCATAATTGTTTTAAAACATGCATACACACAAACCAAGACCCTACATATTCTTATTCCTCAAATTTACATGAATCTAGTTTACTTTAACAATGTCATCAGCAAGCTGGGCATGATAGCACAATCTGTAGTTCCAGTACTCAGGCACAAGGCTCTCTGTGAGGCCATCCTAGGACCAGGCTAGCAAGACCCTGTTTCAAAAAGAAAAAAAAAAAAAAAACATACGTAGTTAATCATCCAAAAAAAGTGTTATAAAAATAATGCATATGTTCTCACAGGCCAAGCAGCAACTGTATGAAGCAGTCTATTGTTGGAAATTGGGCAAACTGGAAACTATATAACCTTCTTAAAAGCACTTAAGTTTTGATTTGGGGTTGGTATTCTTCTTTTTTAATAAACATTGTCATGAGGGTGGGAAATAAGAACACATCTGTGACCATGACTAGAGTCCTTGCTCTCTACTCCACTTACCTACTGTATGGAGAAAAAGAGTCACTAAGCCCTTAGACCTGTTGAGTCCTAATATTTTAGAGCCAGAATGTACACCAAGCATTATTCAGTCTGTGACTCTTATTCTACACTTTAAGGGAACAGGCTGAGAAAGGGGAAATGTTTTCCTTGAATTTAATATCAAGTAAATGCTAAATTTCCCTTGAGTGGGTCTTAAGCAGAAGTTAAAAAATATTCTAGAGTTGATTGTATTTCTGCATCAGCCATCACAGTAATGACTATACACATGTAGACGCTGGACACTTGGAGTGTGACCAGCACACATGTGAGCCTGGTCCCAGGCTTCTCACAGATGCCAACATCTGTGGATGCCCAAGCACCTTGTATAAAATGACTTGGTATTTACCAATTTTCCTCTTTGCATCCTCCTATATGTTGTTTTCTGTTACTTATAATACATGATACACTGTACATGCTATGGAAATCGTTACACTATATTCACATTAGTGAATAATGACAAGAAGAAAGTCTGTATATGTTCAGTACAGACACAGATTTTTTAAAATATTTTTTTGATCTACAGATGGGAATTCAAAAATACTCACTTCTGTTTACCTCCCCTTCATCATTTTGCTATGATTTTCATGCATCTGATCTCTACATATGTTTTTTTCTCTCAAACATTTGTTTTTAAAGAACACAAGAAAAAAGAAATACCTTTATATTTATCCAGATTTACTATTTCTGCTGCATACTATTTTATAGACTCAAATTTCCACCTAGTTGAATTTTCCATTAGCCTAAAGAATTTCCATTAACTTTTTCTATCGCTTAGTTCCACTTGATAATTTTCTTAATTTTCAGTTATCAAAAAATATTTTTATTTCACATTTATTTTTACCTTTACTTTAAAGAGAAAAGGCAAAAAGAATGATACAGAATTTGAAAACAAGATAAAAGGAGATTAACAATGGTTAATATATTGTGTACTGTTATCCTCAAAGTTGTTGCTGAAGTTACAACATACAGGCATGAAAAATTAATCAGATAACAGAAACCTAAACATTCTTATCAATAAACTAATAGAAATTAATTATTTGTATTATTTATCTTATTGATATATATATTTTTTTCTTTTCCCTTCCTTTTTTTCCCCTTCTCAATCCCAGTTCTTTTCCTTTTGAGCAGTTTCTTCTCCTTTCACAGTATCTATTGTACATTTTTTATCTTATTTGCTATGTTTTCCAAACCAGGGAAATGATACAATGTCTACATATACAAGTAAGATTTCATTTATGAGTATGGACTCAAGTTCCATCCACTTACCTATGACTATATCCTTCTTTATGGCTGAGTAATTCTCCACTGGATAAAAGTACCATTTTTTTTTTTTTTTTTATTCATTCCACAGTTCATGGACACTTAGATTGTTTCCAAGATTTAGCTGTGACAAACTGTGCTGCTATAAACATGGCTACTCATATATCATTGTGGTATGATGTTTTTAATTCTTCTGAGGGCCAGCCAAATAGTTCAACAGATTAAAGCACCTGAAAGCAAGTGCAAGGGCCAGGGGTTGATCCCTGGACCTGCGGTGCTAGCCCCACCCCCGGGCACACTGAGACAGCAATTGAGACTGGGCTTTGTGGCGCACACCAGTAATCCCAGCTCTTGGGAGGCTGTAAACAGGTGGATCATTATGAGTCCAATCTAATAGTTAGACCCTGAACACCTTGTACAGCCTTCCCTAAAATAGAAAAAAAATTCTTCTGGAAAAATACCCAAGAGGGAAATAGCTAGATTGAATGCAACCCCTAATCCTAGCTTTTGAGGATTCTCCACTCTAATTTTCACAATGGCTATACCAGTCTACACTCCCACTAACAGCACAGAAGGGTTCCCTCTTCCCTGGCTAGCATTTGTTAGCAGTTGATTTCTTTGTAACTGTTACTCTTTCTGGAGTGAGATGGAATCTTAGTGTTGTTTTAATTTGAATCTCTTTGAATGACTAATGATGTTAAACATTTTTATATATTTATTTGATATCTATATATGTTCCTCTGAGAAGTGTGTATTCATCTCAAATGCCCATTTTTTGATTGGGCCTTTGAATTTGAGGGGTCTGATTTTTTTCAATTCTTTATAGTTCTAGATAGAAGTCCTTTGTCTGAGGAACAGTTGGCTAAATTTTTTTTCCCATTTTGTATGTGTCGTATCACTCTGTTGTTGATTTCTCTTGATGTGCAAAAACTTTTTGCTAAGATGGGATCCCAGTTGTTGATTCTTTAAAGTACTTTCCATGAAGTTTTTATTTTGTTCATGAACTATCTGTCTATACATGTGTCTTCAAAATTTCTACCTATTTCTCTTCCAGTAGGATTCAGTATTTCTGTTTTAACATTTAGATCTTTGATCCATTTGACGTTTTAGTCTTCAGCATGTGCAAGGCCAGTTCTTCTGGCACCATTTATTAAAGAGATTATCTTTCTTGTAGGCCCTCTTGGTCAAAAATAAGGTGACTGAGTGTGTTTAGAGTTGTGTATATATCTTCTAGTCTATTCCACTGCTCCTCAGATCTGGCCATGGGTTTGTTGTTGTTGTTGTTGTTTTGCAAGTACCATGCTGATTTTATCATAGAGGCTTATATTATAATTTCAAATCAAGGATTGTGATGCCTTCTGCCTTGCCTTTGCTGCCCAGAATTTTTTTTTTTTTTTTTTTTAATTCTAGGTTTCTTCTGGTTTCAAATGAATTTTGGGGGTATTATTCTAGATCTGTGAGGTATACTAATAGTATTTTGATCAGGATTGCATTACATCCTTACAATCCTTATGTATGTAGAACATCCTTTTTATATACATCCTTTTGGGAGTATGGCCATTTTCACTGTTAGTTCTTCCTATCCATGAGCAACAGAAATCTTTCCATTTTCTGATCTCCTCTTCAATATCCATTTTCAGAGCATTATAATTTTCAGTAGGTAGATCTTCTTCCTTTGTTAGATTTACTACTAAGTATTTTATTTATTTTGGATAATATTGTGAAGGGTATTGTTTCTGTAACTTCTCTTTCAGTCAGTTTTTTTTTGTACACAAATGCTATTGATTTTTGATCAATAGCATCAAAAATAGTCAATATAGTTGACTTTGTATTCAGCTATACTACTCAATTTGCTTATTAAATCTAGTACTCTTTTGGTGGAGTTTTTGGGGTCTTTGATACAAAATATGTCATTAGCAAATAATGATAATTCTACTTCTTCCTTTCCTATCCTTATTCCTTTTATTTCTCTCTCTAGTTTAATTGCCCTGGCTAATGTTTCCAGAACTATGTTGAATAGGAATGGTGATAGTGGATATCTTTGTCTTGTTCCTGATTTTAGAGTGAAAGCTTGCAGTTTTTGTCCATTTAGTATGATATTGGCTGTTGATTTGTCATAGATGGCCCTTATCAGGTTGAGGTAGAGACCATCTATTCCAATTTTCTATATTTTTTTTTCATGAATGATTTTTGGATTTTGTTAGGAGATTTTTCTCTATCTGTTGAGATGATCATGTGATTGCCTTTGTCTCTCTTGATGTAATGATATATATTTATTTCCTGCATTACTGGGATAAATCCCATTTATTCATGGTATATAATCTTCTTAAGGATTTGCTACATTCTCTTTGCTAGTATTTTATTGAGGATTTTTACATTTGTGGTCTTTAGGAATATTGATCTGTAGTTCTCCTTTTGGTTGGATTTTTCTTTTTTTCTGGTTTTGGTATCAGGGTAATACATCCCTCCAGGAATGAGTTAGGGAGAATTGCTTCCTTTTCAATTTCATTGAAGAGTTTGAGGCATATTGACATTAAAACTTTTCCAAATTTCTTGGAGAATTCAGCCGTGCATCTATCAGGACCTGCACTTTTCTTTGTTGGTACATTTTTAATTATGTTTTTAATTGCCATAACTGATATAGAGTTACTCAAAATGTTTACATATTCTTGATTTAACTTTGATAATTCATATGTTTCTAGGAATCTGCCCATATCTTCTGTTTTCCATCCTATGTGAGTAAATACTTTGAAAGTAGGTATTGATGATCTTCTGAATTTGCATAGCATCTGTAGTAATTTCACCCATTTCATTCCACATTGCATAAATTTGAAGTTTTTCTTTTATTTTCTTTTTGAGAAGGTTGACTAGGAGTTTTTCAACTTTGTTTATTCTTTAAAGAACCAACACTTTTATTTATTGGTTCTTTGTATTGTTATCTGATTCTGAATTGTGTGAATTTTGGCTGTGATCTTTATAATTTTCTCCCTTCTCTGGTCCTTGGGCTTGACTTGCTGTTCTTTTCCTAGAAGCTTGAGGTACAGCATTAGGTTGTTTATTTGTGCTTGTACTATTTTTCTGATGGGAGAATTAACTGTTATAAATTTCCCTCAGGACTATTTTTATTGCATCCCACAGGTTCTGGTACTTTCTGTTTGCATTTTCATTTGATTATAGTTGTTGTTTAATTTCTTCTTTAATTTTTTCTGAGACCTATTGGTTGTTCAAGAAAGGAAGGCAGCTATGCTCACCACTATACCACCAACGCCGCTCTATTGTTCAAGAAAGGGATTATTTAATTTCCATGTGTTTATGGAATTTTTGTGGTTTCTTTTGTCATTAATTTCCAGTTTCATTGCACTATGGTCAGATAATATGTGTGGGATAATTTCAATTCCTTTGCAATTACTTAAAGCATGTTCTGTGAACTAGTGCATGGTATATTTCAGAGAATGTGCCCTGTGCAGCTGAGAAGAATGTGTATTCTTATGAAGTTGGGTGGAACACTCTATAAACATATACTAAGTTCATTTGTTCACAGGTTTGGTTCAGTTCTGTTATTTCTTTGCTGTTTTTTGTTTGTTTGATTTTGTTGTTTTTATCTAGTTGATGTCTTTGTGACAGTGGGATATTAAAGTCCCCTCTTATAATTGTGTTATTGCTTATTTGATTTGTGTTGTCTATTAATATTTGTCTTATATAGTTGGGTACTCTAGTGTTTGCATATATATTTATGATTATCCCTTCCTTTTGAAGTTTTCCCCTAACAAGTAGGTAATGACCTTCTTTATCTCTTTCAATCATTCTTGCTTTGAAGTTCAGCTTGTCTACAAACAGACTACGTGTTCCTGCTTTTTTCTGGGTTCCTGTTCCATGGAGTATTGTTTTCCATTCTTTCACTTTTGGTCTATAAGCTTATTTTGAGTTAAATATGTTTCATGTATACAGCATATTATTGGATCTTGTTTCTTGGTTCAGTCTGCCAATCTGTTTCAACTGATGAATTGAGGCTGTTTGCATTGATGTTTGTAGCTGATGTGTACTGGCTTTTCTTTTTCATGTTATTTTCCTGATACAGGTTCCCTGCTTTTCCCCTCTGTTTAATTTCTCCAGCTATTCTTTGTCATATTATTTTTCTATTAATTTTAAAAGATAGTTTTGCAGAGCACATCAATCTGGGTTAGAAGTTGTTTTCTTTTAGGACTTGAAATATTTGACTCCAAGCTCTTCTTGACTTAAGGGTTTGTCATGAGAAGTCTGATGTGATTTTGATGGGTTTCCTTCTTAGGTGATCTGTTTGTTTTCTCCAACAGCTTTTAACGTTCTTTTTTTGTGCTGACTTTCTAGGATCTTGATTATTATATGTCTGGGTACAGATTTATTTTCATGTGTATTTGGAGTTCTGTGTGCCTCACTTAACTATATGTCAGAATCTGTTCCTATGCTTGAGAATTTGTTTGCTGTTACTTATGCAATAGTCATTATGTCATTTGTGTTGATTTCTGCTTTTTCATTTGTGCTTATTCATCTTATGTTGTTTTTCTTTTGCATCATCTTGCAGCTGTTGAATTGCTATTTTGTAGTCTTTCATTATATAACAAAAGAAGAAACATCGTGTGTGTGTGTGTGTGTGTGTGTGTGTGTGTGTGTGTGACCACTAGTCGTAATCCTATCTTCAGGATCTGAAAGTCTAGCTTCAGTTTCTTTCAAGTAATCCCACCAGCCTTAAGTAGTTTTAATTTCCTGAATATCTCTTCAAATCTGTTTCATGCATTCTGTTTCTTTCTTGTATTGTCCATTCAAGGTTTTCATCATTGTCCTGTGCTCCTCTATTTTTTTTTTATCTATTTCTTCTCTGGATATGCAGATTAATTCCCTTATTACAGTTGTCATTTCTCCTTTTACCTGATTTATCATTTCTGATCTGATGTGCTCTATTGCCTTATGGATTTATTTCTTTAATTCAGTGCTATTATTATTATTTCAAAAATTGAAGGTGTGTACATTCCCATTTAGTCTGTGTCAAGGTTTCCTGGACTTTTTCTGGGTGAACAGGGAATCTGAGATTGCATTTTTTTTCATCTCATCATTTTCTTTTGTTTTGTTTTTTTTTTTGTCTTTTTGAGACAGGGTCTCACTATACAGTTCAGGCTGGCCTTAAGCTCACTTTGTAGCTCAGGCTGGTCTCGAACTCACAACAATCCTCCTGCCTCAGCCTCCCGAGTGCTGGGATTATAGGCTCATCATTTTCTATATGAAGAAAACTTATTTTGTTTTGTGTGATACTGTTTGTAATTTGGGGGGGTGGGAGTTGGTAGATATATCACTGGTATCAAGGCCTGTACAAGAAGTATGTTTTTGGGCTGGGGAGGTGGCTCAGTAGAATAAGTTCTTCCCTTGTAAATGCAAGGACCTGAGTTCAATCCCCCGTTCTGAAAAAAATAAAAAAATAAAAAGAGCTCAGGATGTCTGGTAAATGCAAGGACCTGAGTTCAATCCCTAGTTCCGCAAAAAAAAAATAAATAAATAAAATAAAAGAAGTATGTTTTTTAGGGATGTCTTCAGTATGTAGGAGGTTCTTTGTTTGTATCTATCCCAAGATCCTGTCTTCCATATTAAACGAGAGTGGGATATTGATTTCTGTTTGGCTCAGTCTCCAGTCCTTTGGTGTTAGGCTGTGATGAGGTTATTACCCCAGACCTTCCTAGTATTGTTACAGAGGAGAGAACAACTGATTACAGCAGATATGACACCCTTGCTAAAGTAGTATAATTAGCAATCATAATAGCATCAAGCACGATTTAGAAAACTTTCAACCTATAGTAACTATTAGTTTTGTACTTTAGACCAATAGGACCAAGATCTATAGTTATATAACAGAGCTGACCATAAATTAGGAGTTTATATGCAGAGCATTTCCCCTTGGTAGAATGGTTTGTACCCTGTGCTGTGGAAATTTAGGGAGGATGGTGTGTAAAATAAATGTGACTAAAAGAAGTAAGAGGCAGGCTGGAGGACAAAGGATGGTCATGCACAATTTGGGACACTAGAGAAGAGGGTACATAGAAAGAATGAATGAGTATTTGAAGAATTATCTGAACTTGGTCTGGGCTTGTGGGATGGGATTAGTTTTCTAGAGTTTTCCTTAGCTGTTTAGAGAAGAAGAAAAAAAAATGAGAAAATAGAAAAGGAAAAGGAAAAAAAAGTAAAATAAAAACAAAAATAAAACAAGATAAAATATAAATATCTTTAAAGGAAGGCAGCCCCACCCACCTGCTTCTATTAAGTGTATCTTTGTCCCTAAACTCGGTGCTGGTTCACCTAACTTACCACCGATTGCCTGTATTTTGGACTTTTCCATCTTACTAGTCTCAGCTGTCTGTTGTGTGTGCCGTAGCTGTGGTCCTACTGCGTGGCAGGTGTCATTGGGTGACCTGTTCCTGTGATATAGGGGGAAGGGTCAGACATCTTCACCTTTAGTTTTGAAGGATATTTTTGGTGGATATGAAATGTTACCATGACTTTTTTTTCATTTCAGCACTTTAGAAATTATCATCTTGCAAAGTTAAAATTCAGCCTTCATTTTTATCCTTATTCTCCTACCAACAATGGCTTTTATGTATTTTCAGCTTTCAGAAATTTGACTGTGATTGGGTATGATTTTAATTGGTTTATCTTGTTCTGAGCTTGATAAACATCTTTGGTCTGTGGTTGATTTTCCTGTAAACCCAATTTGGTAAGTCTTTCCTTTTGGTCCTCCAGATATTTATTTCATTTGATTCTTTGTCTCTAATAACCTGTTTTTCTAAGAATTTAATTATAAGAATAAAAGACCACTTCTCACCTCACAGGCAAGGAGATTATTGATACCATTTTTAAACTTCTTCCTCTCAAATTAGAATAATTTCTTTTAGCTTATCTTACTATTCAATGATCTTTTCTCCTATAATGAAAGAATATTTGGACCATCTAGTTAATTAATTTTAGGTGTTTTTTTTTTTTTTATTCAGAATTTCAGTTGACTTTAGGGTTTAATATTCTTTCTTAAACATCCCATCTCTTTACGCATTTGTATTTACCTTTTCCTCTAAATTCTTTAACAGTTGTAATAGTTATTCTGACAGGTTTATCTGATGATTCTGACTAAGAACTGCTGATATGTGAACACAGATGGGTTGGGTTTTTTTTTTTTATTATTCTTTTGTCCTTCCTTTTTTGTGCCTCATAATTTTATAATAGCCCCAGTCTTCCATAAAGAGTAGCAGAACCTGAAATATAACACGCTGGTTTCTAACTGCAAGTGGAAGTTCCTCACATGTCTCAAGTTTCAAGTAATGCAAATTGGTGGAAGGATTGTCTTTTCCATTTTACTGCCATGCTCAAAGACTCTTTATGCCTCAGTGACACCAGTACTTAGGGTTATTTGTCTGCTTGAGGTTGGTACCAGAGCAGCACCCAAAGACATGTGCAAAGTCAGAGTCAGTGAGCTTGCCAAGCTACAGGCAGAGACCTCCTGAAAAAGCTCCTCCCCATGCTTTCCCAAGCACCAAGTTTTTCCCCCTGATTAGATTCAGTGACCAGAAGCTAAACACCAACTGGATGCCTTCATTTTTAAAAAGAATATGTTGGGAAGCACATCCATACTGAAGTTTATACAAAGGAAGTTAAGAACAATGGAACAAAGATGTCTGATTCTTGGTAATTATAGAAACAACAATTCATTGTTTGAGACCTATAATCCCAGGGTCATCTCCAGGACTTTTTTTGAAAAAGGATAGAAGAACAAAAAGAAATTCTTTCTTCCTCCTTCCAGAAATCCATCTGTCATCTCATACTGACATTAGAAGTCCAGCATACAAAAATCAGTTTTTCCTTCCTTTTTCCTTTCCATTGTTTCTTAATCTCAAGAAATACAGATCCACTATAGTTAAGTTTTATGATTTCTCTTATTCCTCCCATAGATTTAGCTATTCCTGTCAAAACTCTTAAAGAACTGAAAATTATCTTTATTTTTACTTCAGATTTCTCATATAAGAAAACCCATGTAATATTTAATTTTGTATGACTGACTTATTTGTCTTAGCACTATGATCTCAAAGTATATCCATTTTCCTACAAATGATTCAAATTTATCCTTCTTCATAGCAGTCATATTGCACAGGGTACACATAACACATTTTCTCTATCCATTCATCTGTTGTTGACATATATACTGCTTCCACAATTTAGCTATTATGGATTGTGCTATTATAAACATGGGTATGCATGGGTCTCTGTAACATGATGTCTGTAACCCTTCTGGAAAGATGACTGGAAGGGTAGTAGCTGAGTCAAATGGAATTTCCATTTTCAGTTTTTGAAGAATCTCCACACGGATTTCCATAGTAGTTGCTCTAGTTTGTATTCCCACCAACAGTATAAAAGATAGACAGTAGAAAGTAGGAAGATAGATCTTTCTCAAAAGGGAAAGAAATCAAGAAATGGAGAGAGGGAGGGGAAGGGGATGAAAACCAGAATTAAGATGTGTTCTGTACACATACTAGCTTCTCACAAGGAATGTAGACATTATGGACTGTTAACACGTACAAAGAAACAAAAAGAAGAGGTTCAGACAAGGGGGAGAGGTGGGGAAAGGAGGGAAGGGAAAGGAAAGGAGACAGAAAGGAATTAGGATGTATTGCATGCATGTGCCATATCCCCACAAGGAGCATGACATACTGTGCAAGCATGTACAAACAACCTAAAACTCTTATACTCATTATATCATATTTGTCATTGTTTTAGGCCTCTGAGTTTGTATGTTGGTTTTTATGACTGCTTATATCTTAAATTATTTAAGGAACATTAACCTACCAATAGTGTGTAAAACAATTTCCTCTAACTTGTCATCTTGCTTTCTTTGGCATACAGTAAAAAAAAAGTAATAAATTTCTTTGCATGAATTATTTTCATTCATTGAAAGTAAACATTTCTAAGTAACGGCTATCCCAGAATTTCCTTCAGTTAGCATTAAAATGGAAGGTGGCAGGGTCAAAAAAGAATTCTGCCAACAAATGCCTGCAACTTGGTGCTAAGACCAGGATGTACACTGCTACCAATGTTCCTTCTCTTTCCTGCTGGGGTCAACTCATGAAATGCTGAGCTACTTCCCATGAAGGAAGAGATTGTGGAAGTTGCTTATGGCTCCCTAAAAAGCCCCCTTTCTCTCATTCCGTTGATTGCTACTGTTTCTTCTCTGCCAAACCCAACTGGATTAGGGGTCTCACTTCCAGTGTTGCCTTTTCCAGGGCCATACTTGATAGACTTTGAGAGCAGGAATAGGTCACAAACATTTGAGTTCTTCACTTTAAACTTTACTTCATTCTTCTATTTCTTCATTCTTCCCATGCATCCTCACTTGGGATCTGTGCTCATCACAGAAACAGTAGTCATTGCCTACTTTCTATCTACTTGAAGTCCTACAGGGCTGGCCAGGTAGCTCAGTGAATTAAAGTACCTGCTTAGGCAGACACAGTGTTTGGGGTTTGATCCCCAGCCTGCCATGCCAGCCCTGCCCTTGGGGCGCACTGAGACTGGGTGTCTTAGTTACTCTTCCCTAGTTGCTGGGACAAATACCCAACACCAAAATGAAGGGAGGAAAGGTTTATTTAGCTCACAGTTACTGGAGGTTTCAGTCCATATTCAGCTGGGTCTAAGGCAGAGCAACACATGGCACAGAGCAGCAGTTCATGGCAGCCAAACAGCAACAATGACAAAAAAGAACAATCGCTTAAGAAGATCTGTCTCTCTGTCTCTTATATTCTATTCAGGCTCTCTGCCCTAGGCTGGGGTGTAGTACTCACACCCATAATCTCAACAGTACGAAGACTCATAATCCCAGCCTTGAATCACACATAATCCCAGTGGATCATGAGTTAATCACAATCTCTAGAAGTCCCCACCCCATGACTACTTGAGGCTTTAGGGGGACAGCTAGACACAAACCATAACACTGGGCATGGTGGCATGTGCCTATAATCCCAGTGCTTGGGAGGCTGAAAACAGGAAAGATCATTACACGTCCCATCTGTGTAGTGAGTCCCTATAGACCTTGTACTAAATACATTTAAAAAAGAAATGCTATAAAACCACCAATCCTGATCAAGTATTTTATCATTAGTGTTTTGCTGAAATGACAGGATTAGAGATTTTAACTTGAAATGAATTTAAATTGCTGTATTATGTTGATTAAAGCAATGTAGTGTAATGAAAATAGTATAATAGAATTAGATACTATTGTTCTTATGTCCAAAAAAAGACAAAAGTTCATATCTAAAAGTTTCATTCATTTCTTCATCTTCGATTTTTATGATACTCCTATGGGGAGCTACATATCTTATACTATTTTACTTAACAAATAAATTACATGGCATTAATAATAAAGAACTAATGTAAATCTAAAGCGAGTAACTTTACCAAAAGTATACTGTGCCAGGAAAGAATTGTCAAAGCTTGTAAGGTCCCAGAAGTATATTTATAATTTTGTTTTTTTTTTTTTTTTTTTTTTTTTTGTGGAACCGGGGATTGAACTCAGGCCCTTGCGCCATATTTATAATATTGTATATAACCATTTTGAGTTAGTTGGGTTCTTCTATTATGCAAGTAATATGCAGTATTTATTTTGATGTGTCAAAAAATATAAACTCTGCTAGAGTAGTAGTCTCTGGTAGATCCTTACTACTAGCATGTGAAGATGGAAGCATATGCGTGTAAACTTGACATCCCTGCTGCAGGACTTGGTGATTATTTGTTGAATGCTTTGAGTCTTACAGAGTCATGTATTTGTGTGGTATCCTGCAGCTTCCACATTTTATACTTAGGTTAGTTCATTTAATGATTACATCATCTTTTTGAGAAAATCAGGATGAATGTTTTATCTCTAGTTCAGGAAACCACTAGAGGGACCCAGGAGATGGCTCAGTGCAATAAGCACTTCCCTGACAAGCTCAAGGGCCTGAGTTCAATCCCCTGTTCCACCAAAAAAAAAAAAGAACACTAGAGTGCTGGCCCTGCCCCTGGGTCGTACTGAGAAGCAGATTGAGACTGGGTGTGGTGGTGCATACCTGTAATCCCAGTTCTTGGGGCACTGTAAACAGGTGAATCACTAGGAGTCTGATCTAGTAGTGAGACCTTGAACACCCTGTAAACCCTTCCCAAAAAGAAATACAAAAAAGAAAGAAAGAAGGAAGGAAATCACTAGGATAAGAGCAAATCTCAAAGTCTAATAGTCTATTGATTTTTTTCCAGATCAGCCACCTCAGTGAATAAATTCTTACTATAATTGTGTAGGCCAGTCACATACTTTAATGAACCTTTGTAACATCCCTATGATATAGTAGTACTATAAATATTTGTTTTAGAGATTCAGAAACTGAGGCACAACAAAGCCAGCAAAGTTACCATGAAGCCACACATGTGGAAGTGTCAGCAGTATAGGCTCAAGCAGTGTGAGTTCACAGCCTGAGGACGCCTAGGGCTTAATCACTGCTCCGCAGGTTGTCTGGGTCAGTGCATGAGCCACATCAACTATGTGGTGATTTCTTAATGACTTCATTAAACCACTTGCTATTGTTATAATAGGCACTCATTGAATTTTGTTGTAAGTTTATAACCAGAGGTGACTGCTTTATAGGTATGGGTAAAGAGACACACATGAGAGGCAGAAAGACAGTGAGACAGATGGTCAGTGGGTTAGTCAGGTAAGCTCCTGTCTTAGTTACTCTTCTCTCATTGCTGGGACAAATGCTCACCACCCAGAATGAAGGAAGGAAAGGTTTATTTAGCTCACAGTTACTGGAGGTTTCAGTCCATATTCAGCTGGGTCTAAGGCAGAGCAACACATGACACAGAGCAGCAGTTCATCATGGCAGAACAGCAACAATGCAGCAAAGAGCAATCCCTAAAGAAAGTCTGTCTCTCTTCTCTGTCTCTTATATTCCATTCAGGCTCTCTGCCCGAGGCTGGGGGAAATACTCATACCCATAATCCCAACAGTACTAAGACCCATAATCCCAGCCTTGGATCGCACATAATCCCAGTGGATCATGAGTTAATCACAAACTCTAGAAGTCCCCACCCTATGACTGCATGAGGCTTTGGGAGGATGACTAGACACAAACCATAACAGCTGCCAACATCTTAAGAAAGGCAGTTTGATATCATTCTTTTACAGAATAAGGCACCTCCTATATAATGAGTCTGCAGATCATGTATGTAAGGTATCCGGATACTGATGAGGCTCAGTTGAACTAACTACCTCTTACAAAGGGCTACGGTCAAAGGAGACTGCCCATTGCTATCTACATGAGGCGATCATGGCACAGGAAGACTTACCTAGAATTGAGTGTATGGCTTTTTCATGAATCTGATAAACGTGTGTTAGTATAAATGTTCAGCAGTTCTAGAATGAAAACCAATTTTCAGTTTAAGCATTCTTCAGCTACTTATTAAGGAATACAACTTACCTTGACTCAAGAATCTGCAGCAGCTAAATGACACATTAAGCTAGCTCTTGCTTCTGGGAGAGTGGAAGCCTAGATATAGTTCCTTTTTCAATAAGCTGCAAAAGGCAAGGAGATAAGGAATATCTATGCAGGGTGACTATGGTAAAATCACAGTTATTCTGAATCAAAATGGAGTACAGTGGGGCCCACCTGTAATCCCAGCATCTAGAAGCTGAGAGATGATGATCAAAAGTTTAAGTCCAACCTGGGTGTTTCAGTTAGTTTTTTCTCATTACTGGAACAAAATACCTGACACGTAAAATTAAGGAAGGAACAGTTTATTTAGCTCACAGTTTGTGGAAGTTTCAGTCCTTGGCTGGCTCCAAGGCAGAGTGGCACATGGCAGAGGGCAGCAGCTCATGGCAGCAGAAAACAGCAAAGAGCAAGGGAGGAGCAGTGACCACAGCAGCTAGCAAGCCTCTCTCCCTTCCCCATATTCCAAACACACGTAATCCCAGCATGGGATTGTGAATTAATCACAAACTCTAGAAGCCTGCCCTAATGACTGCATGAGGCTTTGGGGGGACACACCATTAACACTGGACAACTTAGCAAAACCCTGTCTTAAATTGAGGCAACTGCTTAGTGAAGAGAGCCTAGATTCAGTCAGTAGTTATGCACAGAGAGAGAGATAGAGAAGCAGAGACAGAGACAGAGAGATACTCTAAATCGGTATTAATTACCATGAGTAAATCATTGTCATAATGAAGCGGGAAAGATGCAGAAACATTAATATCACCCTTACCCTGCAAAACCAAAGCCTCAATTCCACAGTGACAAAGACATGGACCCTTAGGCGGGCACCTGGCTGGAGTGGTCCCAGGCGGGTCACATCACTGACAGATCATTCCTTCTGTGCTGGTTATGTTCAATATATTGTTTGTATTTTTCAAATACAAGAATTAAAGTACATGACTGATGGAAATGTATACTGTTTTAACCTCAATTCTAGACCAGTTTTCATGGCAGTATTTCTGAAGGTTATTCTCACATGGAGCCCCAGTTTTTTTTTTTCTTCATTGATATATATATATATAATTTTTTTTTATTTTATTTTTTTTCTTTCCATAGAACAAATTGGCCAAGAAATGTTGGAAAACCTCAGTCATGACAGGGAAAAGATACAGCGAGCACGTGAAAGAGTAAGTACAAGGGAAGGGGGAGAGGCTTGCTAGCTGCTGTAGTCACATGTTCAGTATATGAGCAGATGTAAAAGGTCTTTGGGATAGACAATAACAGTGGCATACAGGAGACACAGTATGTATAAGTAGGACTGGGGAGAACAAGGATGCAGAGACTATGAAGCACTAAAAAGGAGCAGAAGCTTACATCTCAAATGCCCACACATAGATGTTCTGCTTAGTTCTGTAGCTCAGCAGAAAGCTCCTGAGGGAGATTTTGGAGTGCACCGGCCTTGCAGAGCAAGGACTCAAAAACACTGATGTCTCGTCGTTCTTTGCTTCATTCTGTATTTATTTTTAGGGCTTTGCATATTTCTATGTTAGAGTTCAATTACCAGACATATATTGAACTTTGGCTTTTGTACCCACTTCAGGTATCCATTTTAAAGCTCCCTGGGTTACCTCCCACACATCAGTCTCTAAATCTAAAATTTTCAGTTTCCAAAGTGTCAGAAGTGCATTTATATTTGTTCATGGAAGCATTTTGTGTTGTTTGGATTTTCTCATGGTATAAAATCATTGCTTACCATGTGCTTCACAAATAATGTTATTGCATGAAATTTATTTTTGTTTTGTTTTTGTCTTAACCATGCTTTTCTTCTCCTAGCTTCGAGAAACAGATGCGAACTTGGGGAAAAGCTCCAGAGTTCTGACAGGGATGTTGCGAAGGTAAGAGCAAGGTAGGAACCAGTCTTCCTCCCTCTCTCTCTCTCTCTCTCTCTCTTTTCTTTCTCTTTTCTTATTGTCATCCAGTTGCAACAGCAAATTTTACAGGGCTCTGAGCTGTGCTTTTTGTACCTGTGTCAAGACCCTTTTGAAATAACAGAGTACTGATTTTACCTCCTGTTTGGATGGGGACACATACTGAATAACTCAGATTAGACAGAAGGCTTGCGCTAGGAGGTTACCTCAAGCTATGGAAAAATTAGGGTTACACATGAAGTATTTTTTTCATAGCCTGAGGAAGGCCCCATGGCAGAAGCAGACTGACTTTATTTTCTGTTTGGATGGAGGGAGAACAGGCCTGCCAACATCAGGAGCATACTTGGTATAAGCTTTGCTGTCTGTTACCTCAGCTGCATTTCTCCAAGGATCATTGTTCAGGGAAACATTTTCATTTAATGTCTATAGCTAAGTAGATTTACAAAATGCCAAGGTTATCTGGATGATCTAAATTCATAAGTACCAGCACACAGACCTTTATGTTTTACATATGTAACTGAACTTGGATGGAAAATACTTGGGAGATTATAAAAAGATAAGTGAATGAAGGTAGATATATTCTACACAAGCATGTTGAGCACAGAAACATTTCACACTCAGAACCCACCAAATAAGAGTGTAATTTGTCAGGCAGTGTGATGATGCCAGTTTGTTGTGCATGGAAAAGTGAATGAGGAACCTTGAGGATGGCCTCTAAAGAACTTACTTGAATGTGAAAGAATAAAGTCTTTATAGTTGATACTAGAAAGATAACTATTGGGAAAAAACAAAAGCCTTCTCAGATCCTGTACATAAGTGTAGGAATGTGCTAAAACTATGATTTCTATCTTTCTTTCTTTCTTTCTTTCTTTCTTTCTTTCTTTCTTTCTTTCTTTCTTTTTTTTTGGTGGTGGAACCAGGGATTGAACTCAGGTCCTTGTGCTTGCTAGGGAAGTGCTTATTCCACTGAGCCATCTCCCTGGCCCCTAAAAGTATGATTTCTGTGCAGAGACTTATTACTTAAGAACCAATTAAACGTATAGTGATTCCATCCCCAAAGCTGATGTGATTCTCGACCAGCCTGACCAGTAGTGAGCCTGAAGTTCCCGGAACACTGCCAGCCAAGTATCTGTACCGCCCGCCTTTTCCTGAACACTTTGTCCCAACTCTGGGCCATAAACCACCAAATTCTCTGATTAAGAGTAATATGTAAATGACCTCATAAAACTCAGGACCCACGGAGAAGGAACTGGTGATCGAAAGGAATGCTTCACTGCCTAAAGACAATAAAAAAGCAAGAGGAAAAAAACCTCTGTAGCTTCCCAGGGAAGGCCCCAGTGATGAGAGCTGTAACGAATATTCTGCATATGTCTCCGTTTTGCCAAATCTCATTAAAGAGTGCTCCTGCTTTATGTCAATTGAGCTGTCCAGAAATCATTCATCATTTTTAGTGTAAAAAAACTTCATGTGGTTATTTCAATAATATCATATTAATGTTAAAGTTCAGCTGTCATTTAATGGTATGGCTTAATCAGATGTAGCATTTAGAACAAATAGTTTATTCAGGCTCTACATAGCTTTCAGGTTGGCAGATTCAAATAAGGATTTATGAGTTTCTAAACCAATGTATTTCTGCCCATGTTTCTGCTTGATGTACCTCACCCTTTAGCGCAGGACACTGTAGACAGTTATTTCAACAAATAAAGCATCCCCTCATACTGTGTTTGAATAAATTTGCAAGTCATTTAGAGGGGGAGAAGCACAAACAACTTTTGCCACCTTTGACTGGGCTTTCTTGCTATAGGGAAATCATACTAACACAGTGGCTTTAGAAGCCTAGAGAAGAAAATTACTGTGGCAAAATCTACTCCATTTTCTCTTTGTAGGTAACTTAGTCAATCACTGACTTAACTCCTTTTAGGATGTATGTAGGATTTCAGCAGAAATAAGAAACCTCAGATGGACATCACCTTGCTGGGTCTGCACCAAGGAAGCCTTCCAGCCACCCCATGTGTACATGGCACAGTGTTTCTCAGTGGGCACAGCAGAGAGAGCCAGGGATTTATCATTGCTGCAGCCTCCTTGGATCTTTGGGAGCTAAATGCATAGCAGTAGTTTGGGTTTTGTTTCCAGTTACTGTCCCTCATACTATACAGGGTATTTTGGACTTGAGAAAACTCCAGTCAATCTTTTGCCTACTCCTTTACTTTATTTCAGATTATGGAACCTTGTGTATCAGCTTTTCATGTAATACTTCTATTTTGCATCCTCTTACATCCCTGCTGTTCACGTGGTACTCACCAACCAGCACTCATGAGGCCATATTTCAGAAAGAGAAGCTGTCTTTCTTTACTCTTGCTCTTAGGAAATCCATGTGGTTCCACCCTGTCACCAGGTGACTCTGATTCAAGCACCAGTAAAATGTTAAACATATGCCTATCTCTAGCCCTCCAAATGTGCAAAAGAAAGAAATGTCCATTGCCAGGTGTGGTGGCACATGCCTGTAATCCAAGCACTGGAGACTGATGCAGGAGGATGGCTGTGAGTTCAAGGCCATCTTGTGATATGACCTGAGCTGCATAGTGAAACCTTGCTTCAAAAGGACAAAAAAAAAAAAAGAAATGTCCACTTCATGTACTGTATTTATTTATCTGCATACGACAGAAGTCTTCTTTCATAGGCTAAATTCTATGTGACTGAGAAGTTTTAGATTTTAAGATGGACAAAAAGCGCATGCCACAGCCTCTCTCTTGGGGAATCCTGAAATGAAATCAGTCATCCTTGCATTCAAAATTCTTCAATGTAATAGCGAATGTATACATAAAAATGTACTGTGGCAATTCATAAATTAGCTAATTCTCAAGAATACTAATGAAGATTCTACAACCTTTTTTTTTTTTCTTTTTTTGAGACTGATCTCATTATGTAGTCCAGGCTGGCCTTGAACTCAGCAATTTTCCTGCCTCAGCTTCCTGATTGCTAGGTTATAGGCATGTACCACCACACTCAGCTAAGATTCTCCAAACTTACTTAATCTTTGACTGTTTGAAAAGACAGTAGGAAAGCCACCAATAGGCAGTATGATTTAAGTAGAAATACAACTTATATTTAGGTTCAAGTTTGAAAAGTAATACATGATTTATGGACTCATATAATACATAACAAGTTTTGAAAGAAATGAAAGTATGCAAGCAGGCCTAGGTTAGTGAGATAACAACTGATTCAATCAAAAAGAAAAATCATTTTCATGTAACTGTGCTGCATTACCAAAAGAAAGCAAACAAAGAAGAAAATTGGCCCATTCGAAGTTATAATACTAAAAAACTTGACATTACAATGAAGCTATAGTTGATTTTCTGGAAAACAGTTCTTCTATCTTGACATATGCCGGAGACCTTCCTTGGGAAAAACATATTCATTTCCTGATGCAATATACAGATTTTAAATAAAGTGAAATTCAGGTAATAATGAAAATGACCACCAAAGAAATGAACGTTTGTGTGGGGCCAAGAAATTGATTTTTCAGTAAGTTCTACAAAGTATTGTTACTATATTTGGTTATTTTAAAGTGTCATATCATCAGAAAACTTAAATTTTTCTTTTCATACATCTGCATGGTTGTGTTTGTGTGTGTATGTGTACAAATATGTTTCTTACATCTGACTAGAAAGTCTTATTAGGTCAAAAAGTTTTTCAGGGCCAGCCAGATAGCTCAGCAGATTAAGACACCTGCTTAGGTAGACGCAAGGACCAGGGTTCTATCCCAGACTTGCCGTGCCAGCCCTGCCCCCAGGGTGCACTGAGACTGAGCCCAGTGTGGAGCACCTATAATCCCGGCGCTTGGGAGGCTGAAAACAAGATCACGATGAGTCCCTTCTGTGTAGTGAGACCCTGTAGACCCTACACTAAATACATTTTTTAAAAAAAGGTTTTTTGGGCCGGGGAGATAGCTCAGTAGAGTAAGCACTTGCCTGATAAGCATAGGGTCCTTTGTTCAATCCCTGGGTACCACAAAAAAAAAAAAAAAAAAAAAAAAGTTTCTTTCATTTTTCAGTAAAAATGAAACAAATATCTTTTAAAAATTTTAGTTAGAAAAAAAGAAATGATTCTTTTTCCCTTTCATCCCAGCAATAATAGAAAATAATTGAACAGTAAGAGTATATTTGTCCCAGAGGTTCTAAAATAAAAGCCCCAGTGACGTTAAGCCAGAGGACATCTTACAACTTCAAGTTTACAGAAAGAATTGATGTATATATTTTTAAAATACCTTTTTCTGTATGATGGCCTCAGTATCAAATAATTTCTTCCTGCACAATATATATTTCGTACTCGCCCAGAATGTTTCCTTCAGAAATGATTTCTGTGCATCCTTCTAGAAAGAGTGTGGTAATCTTTACTCCCAGAGTTGCCCAATGTCATCTGTAACTACATGGAACATAAACACAGCACATGCAGGAGGCTCAGCTGAACCGGCTGCTGCTGGCACACTGACCATTTCATGGTCCCATGTCTTTCTGTTGGTGCTCCTTCTGGGTCGTCCTGGAGAACAGCTGCACCTACCGTTGCTAGCACACTTGATGTGCAGACCTTCTTGCTTTGGTGACAGGTAGAACATCTGGAAAACTTCGATGTACTGTCAGAATGACCCTAAATCTGAATGTTGCCAGAAATACCAGTGCAAGATCTCTAAACTGTAGAAATACTTTTTACATAAACAGTCTTATTTGCCATTCCAAACCTTGGAATGAGGGCTGTCCTTTTTTTTTTTTAATCTATTTTAATGGCATACAAATAGATATTAATAAAGAAAATATTAAAAACATTTATTTCTATAAAAAGTAGAACTAAATAGAAAATCCACAGAAAACAAAGAAATAGAAGCACAGGAGCATAAGGTAGTAGAGCGCCTCAAAAAACTCTCCACTCCTCCAAAGAATGAACCACGTACTTCTTCTTACATAAGCCATAACTAGATGTTTAAGCGTCTTTAAAATTTTATCCCCCATATTGCTCAGAAAACTTTTTATTTTAACTGTCTGTATAACAAAATCTAAAATTCAAGAGGATTTTCAAGAGTTATGTGAAAAAAATGTCCTTGCAAATTTGTCAGTTTTTATGCTTTGAAAAAGAGGTTTTCTCTCACAATGCCTTCATTTAGGGTTTCTTTTCTTTTTTCTTTTTCATTTTTATCTTTTTTTGTTTTCTTTTCTCCATTATCTTGCTGCTTCACCTTGGCTTCTTTTATTTACTACCGGTGAACAGTAACCTCACCTGAAATTAGTGCGACAAGATTTCAAAGCTATTTTTCAGCTTTTAATTGAATGCTTATTCTTCCAGAATATATTATTTAATTAGCAGATTTAAGATCTGAACTTGAAAGATTTAAGATCCCAACTGAATTATTGTACAAACAAAATTTTTACCCATCTTGTTCCTTTCAGTGTGATTAAATTTATTCCTGCATATCCAACTCATTGCCCTTGTCCTCTGACTGCTTCAAGACATATACCGGTGCCCTGGACTTTACCAAACTAAACAGTAGCTCTGTAGTTCCTTATTTATGTTTTTCTTTAATAACATTAAATACAGCACTATGGAGGCTGAGGCAGGAGAACTGCCACAAATTCAAGGCCATCTTGGCTACTTAGTGAGACCCATTCTCAAAAAACAAAACAACAACAACAAAAAAAATTAGACTCAGACACTCCTCATTAACAACTGAATTCAAGTCCTTCAGCTAGGCCATTAAGTGGATTGGTTCTTAATGAGGAAATGTGATAACAGGTACAGTACAGTGCTCTGAACAAATGAAAGGTCAAAGGAAAGTCCAACTTGATGTTTTTGTTTTTATTTGCGTAGTTCTTACAGGCAATACTATAATTAGAACATGAAGCTATAACACTACTGTACAGTACAATCAGCAAAAATTCTAGTACTATATAATTAAGGTATGCTGTACTTTACACAAAGACATTGATGCTTTTGAAACAGTTGTTACTGTCATCATTGCTTTCAGAAAAAAACCTTCAGAACAAGAACTAAACCAAATGTTAATATATGTTAATTTTAAGTTGGTGTTTTTAAATTTTCTTTTTCCATTCCCAGAGTTTCCTAGAAGTTTTATAAAATTAAAAATTACTAAAAATAAAACCCTGTTCTTTCCTGGTACCCTGGCTTCTGTAATGGAGGCTCCGGTCTCCCTCCCACTGATGCTCATTCAGCCCTGTGGCTTGAACTGTATCCATACCTGGGTCTTTCTCCGTGTGTGGACAACTTGCATGGGGAGCCTCCTAACTGGTCTCTATGCTTGCCCTTTGTTGTCTTCTAAATGTGACTGGCCAATTTATTATTTATTTATTATTCCAAAATGCAATTCTAGCACTGTTTCTTCTCTGTTCAGGAGCCTTCTGTGAGTCCCTGTCACCACTAACTGTACAAATAGTCCTCTGTCATCTCATTCCAAGACTTGTCAATGAAATTCTAGCTTTGTTGGTTGCTACAGCCTTTGGCCAGTCAGTAGGCCCCTAATAAAGTTGACCGCTTTCCATCTCCAAAGTTAGTTTGACTTCACAGATTCTCTTACTTTGCTTTGTCTGTGACTTCTACCTGGGATGCACTCCACATGCCACCCGCTTTGGTCAGAATCTTCTAGATGCATGTGTCAGAAATCCAGATCAAACTGGCTGTGTGCACACAGAAAGGATATATATATTGCTTCATGTAACTGAATAGACCAAGGGTAGAAGTGATTTCAAACACAGTGGAATCTAAGGGTTCAAATAATGTCATCAGTACTGAGTCCTGCTCTTTTCCTTCCTCTCCTCAGATCTCTCACATGTGGATTCTGTCCTTTATCATGGCTCCTCTTGCAGAAACAAAGTTGTGCCAGCATCTCAGTGACAGGCATTGTGTAGAGCAACTTTTTTCTTCCCAAGAATTCTACCAAAAGTCATAGAATGAAGTCATGTTGATTCTGATAGGTTCTAGTTGGATAAAAAGTACCATTGATCTAAGATCTGAGGTTCTAGAGGGGAGACCTTATACTGAGAATGGAGAAGTGGACTGAGGAGGGGTGAGGCATAGTTCTCTCAGGAGACCCTGAGCGCTTCCGCCAGAAAGGGGAAGAGATATTGGGTGAGTAAAAACAAGGATATTACCTATGGGGGATTCCAGGTAAGCTGTTATATCTGGATCTCAGATTAAACTCCCCTGTTTCCTATAAGCCTTCAGCCTTGGAGCCAGAAATACCTACTCTGGTTCTTAACAGTGGTTTGCACTTTTCAGAAGGCATTGTGTTGTGTTGTAATTCTCAGCAATTACAACACAAGTCTTAATCTTCTTCCAGATCATTTTTATGTTCCATTATATCCCCAAGAGTATTGTATACATCTCTCTTCAGTACCTACAAACTGGCTGAAATAGACAGGATAGGATATACAATTTAGTGAAAAATAAAGCAAAAGAGTCATTTTAATACCTTCAAAGTATGAACTGGCCACACACTGCTGTACAAATTCTTATTTATTTATTTTTGAGATAGTGTCTCACTGTGCAGCTCAGGCTGGCCTTGTGCTCACTTTTTGTAACCCCCATGCTGCTCGAACTCTCAGTGATTCTCCTGTCCCAACCTCCAGAATGCTGGGATTACAGGCATGTACTACCACTACTGATTCCCAGATTCTTAGACAGTTCTATTATTTCCTTCTTGAAATCAAAGCAAGAAGCACAGTCAGCAAGAGGGACCAGTTTTGCAGAATGAAAATAAGTTTGGGTGAGGCAAACTTAGCCTTCTTGCCACAAATAAACTATTGAGCACCTGGCCATGAGAGTGTGATGACAGCACTCGCAGTGCCTCCCTGGCCTAAGGAGACAGTGGCAGTTCTATTACCACTTCTCTTGATTGTAAGCTGCTCATGGTCAGAAGCCTGGGTGCATTTACCACGGGTCATGTTCCCAGTTACAGGGCTCATCGATAGAATGTCATGGATGAATGGCCAAGCATGGTTTCAGTGTTATCTTTGTCCATATGGATATCATTTATTTGACACCCTACAGGAACACACTTTGGATACACATAAACATAGATACAGTCTGTGTGATCTGGAGCTGTACTCAGTACAGTGCTTGTCTCACATATGTGAGGCCCTGGAATCAATCCCCAGTACTGCAAGTGTGTGTGTGTGTGTGTAACTTAACAATAGAAGAATATTTCTGTCCCTTATGTAATCACAATAGAAAAATATTGTAATTTTCTCAGTTCTGAGCCACAGTTTGACCTAATTCTTGCATCACCTTTCTTTTATGACTTTCCTTTCTTCCCAAGATACTTGCCATTCATTAATGCAATGTAGAGCGTGAAGGGAGCACTTTACCTTCACCATCAGTGCCTCCTTTAAATGCAGCCTTGAGCTGTTAACTAGAAGCAAGGAGCCTAGGGCTCCTTTATAAGGAGTAATGGAGGCCTTAGTCCCCTTGTAAATGGCTATTTATTAACATATACCGTCACCAAACAACATTTTACAATTCCAGCCCCCGCACCATTACACCACTGTCTGCTCCACTCTAAGTTGAGGGAGGCCTTTCACATCTGTTTCATTAAAGGCCAGAGGCAGTGAACAATAGCTGAACTTCATAAATCAAGGTTTAAGGCTTCTCCCTTCACAAATCTACCCCTTCTGCTGCTGCCACAGCCACCACCACTGCCACCACCACAACTACCATCACCATATTTTGTTTGAACGCTTATATTGTAAATTAGCATATTCACACATCAGTTTTTAAAGGCTTGCTCTGTTATAAGATGGGACAAAGCAAGCTCAGTAACAGCTCATGCACAGTGCAGGTGGTCGAGCTAGCTGCTACTCAGATCAAAAGTCAAACAACTGTGAATCTGCTTTTGAAAGTGCAATTAGGGAGACAAGGCAAGGCTTATCTGCATGAACAAGAGCCAGTTATAGATATACATCACAAACGCAAACGCAGGGAGACAAAAGGGGGTTTCATAATCTTGCAGGATAGGAAAACCTAAGGCTGATGGCTCTGAAGACCTCTTAGGAATATGTGACTTGTTTTTATTTGGTTTTTTTTTTTTTTTTCCTATAAAACTAGTCTTTTATTATGGGGCAATTGATAATTATTATTTATGCCTTGGTTCTATTCCTAAAGTAGCTTGTAATTTTTTAAGCCACCTTTTGGGCAGGAAATGACTCCTTTTCATGGTTGCATTTTATTTTTCAGCAGTACTTAAGGACAGACTCCTATTTATACCACACAAGCAGTTCTGTCTGCCGTAAACAAAGTAAGTGGCTGGAAATTGTGCTTTCCCAGAAATGTTTTCCAGGGAAGCCATAATAAGAAGCAACTGTGTGTATCCTGAGGTTCTGTCATCTAGATATTAAGAAAGAATTCCTTAAATAAAATCATTTCCTTTTATGGTGGGAAAATCAATACTGTTTCTTAAAGAAATACATTTAATATCTAAAAGTAAAATTAAAAGATTTTTAAAATTGCTTGCATTTTTCTTGAAATTATCTTGCATTTTTGACAAGGTAGAAAACTAACATGAAAGACATAATCATTTTTCTTAACCTTAGTATGCGTCTTCAAAGGTTTCCTGGCTTCTTTGCACAATTTACAAAACACTTTAGAACTAACGTGTCAATATCAACGGGGAGAATATCAGAGTGATGAATTGGAGCAAAAGTTTTAAAATCAGGTTAATGTGGCTTGACCTCATGAAAGACAGGACTCTAGGCTCCTCTGCTGCCTTTATAGATTACCTAGGAGAAAGCCATTCATTCTTCATCTTTTGAGCCATTAATGATTTTAGAATGAGCCTAAAACCTGGTGACTTTTCAGTTCCCTGATCAGTTAACAGTAACCAAAGCAAATCCCTGATGGCTTTCATGAAGCCGTATTCTCTGTCTCAAGCCACAAGCCAGGGATTCCTCCTGGATGGCTCTATAGAGTCTCTAACCACTGAAAAGTTTCATGTATACAAATATTTATGCATCTTTCTAGGAATTTTTCATTAAAAATTTGTAACATTTTCTGAGGAGTCTGCAACCAACTTCCGAAAAAGTTGAAAGATAAGATATTGTTAACTACTATTTAATTATTTTGATGTCCAGCCCATTTGAAGTATGTTAGTGCACAAGAAATACTTATTTTAATTTTTCTAGAAAGGTCAACCAAAAAAATTGAAAATGCAAGGATATCTTTCTTAAGGAATCAGATCATTTGTAAAAAAATAAGTCTTTAAAGATCATCATAACAGTTAAACTGTATACAAAGCCTTATGGCTTATAAGACACATTTGCATACATTATTTCATTTAAGGTAATCATAATAATTCAGTGGATTGATGTTATCATTACCTTAATTATCCTCTATTTTCTGTTACTATAACAACTTGCTTTGCAACTGAAAAGTTTATAAAGAATAGAAGCTTATTTGGTTCATGGAACTGGAATGCAGGAAGTCTAAGTCATGGTCCTATTACCTGCATCTGGTGACAGTATTCTTGACCACGTATTATCATGGCAGAGGGTGTCACATGTCAAAACAGAGCAAACCTGATAACTGGTCTTTTTTACTCTTTTCATAAAGTTACCAGTGCTACCAAGAAAGCTCCAATCATGAGCCCATCAATGTTAATTATCCCTCAAAGGTACCCCTTTCCAAGTACCAATAATAAATTAATTTAGGGACTAACATATGCTCTTTTAAAAGCACATGAGATTTGGAAAACATATTCAAGCCATAACAATTATAGACAATTAAACCCTGTGGAAGTTGACACCTAGGACCTTCACACTAAACTACAATCCGTGTTTTGGTTTTTTGGTTTTTATTTTGAGACAGGGTCTTTTAAATCACTGAGTTGCCCAGGCTGGACTCAAACTTGTGATCCTCTAACCTCAGCCTGTCCCAGTGCTGGGATTATAGGTGTGTGTCATCACATCTAACATAGTAGAATCTTGCCCAAAGTTACTCACCAAGATAGGGTAAAAGATGTCCTTATCAGCATCTTAACAGTAACAGCGTTAGCATCTCCCTCAACTGTAAATGTTTAATGTTTACCTTGTGAAATCAAATATCAGGCCTTGGAGTTGCAAACTCCCTCATAGCTTTATCTAATTTGAGAACCTTGGTTTGTGGATGGTGAGGTACAACAATGTATAACTTGTAGCAGTCAGAGATCAATGCATAAGAGAGGCCTGGAAGAAGAAATCCATGGGCTGGGTGGACAAGCAGGATTTCCGAGGCAGCCACTAAGTACAAGGCTGCCACCTCAGTCTTAGGCCAGCCCTGTAGGCTATTACTTCACTTTCTATGACAGCTTTAAGGTAAAAGCTCCCAGCAGCATAGTTTGATTGCTGAAGATGCTGTTAGAAAGCTCTCTTTGGCTCCTGTGTTGAATGTACATAGTAACAACTTGGAACTTCATTTGCTCATAAAGTTAACAAATTACAGAGCTTCAATTTTATTGTTAAATTTTTGGACAATTTTTAAAACTGATGTGTTTCAGATAGGAACAGTTGGGATGAGGAAAATGAGAGAAGAAAGAAGGAAGGGCTTGGGGAGATAGCTTGGCGGTCTAAGTGCCTGCCTGGAAAGTGCAAGGAGCATGGTTCAATCCTTGGTACCCCATACCATGCTGGCCCTGCACTGTGCTAGCCGCCAAAACCAGGCATGGTGGTACACAGCTGTAATCCCAGTGCTGAGGAGGCTGAAATAGGAAGATCAGTATGAGTCTGAGCTGTGTAGGGAGACCCTATACAAAATAAATAAATAAATAAAAGATTTTTTAAAAAATTACAAAAGAAAGGAAAAATGTATATAGGCATATACCCAGGATAGCATAGTAATTGTATTGCTGATTTCTACTGGTCTCTTGAAAGGAACAGTTAATGCCTAACTTTTGTTTCTTTTTAACTTTTTTTGACCAAGTTTTGGACTAGTTTTGCATGCTTATATCTGGTATCTGAACAACTAATTTAAAGACAGTAATATGCAATGTAACAACCATTGAATTCCTATCATTTTGCTTAGCTAAATTCTGTAGTTTCTAATATATTTTACCATTTTTTATTCTCTTTAAAAAGTAAAAATAAAAAGATTTTCTTTGAGAAATATTAAAGTAAAGAAAGGTTTGAAATCACCAGAGTAATTCTAATTGTAAACAGTTGTGAAAAATGTTTTTTTATTTGTTAGGAAAACACTGAGAATCTTCATGCATTAGACTAAAATTGCATGCTAGGAAACTTTATGACCTTTGAAATGCTGCTATATCTTACACATAGCTTACATGTAACTCATGAATAGCTGCAAAAAACATTGTCAGAATACATAGATTACTTTATTATGGCATATTACTTAGTAAATTTATCACTTAAATATACTGAATTTTTCATGTATTACAATTAAGTGTTTCAAATCAAATGGACTTACAGAAATTTAGTTAGTTGAAAACTTACTCAGCCAATAAAGAAAAGCATTCATTTTCTATTCTGTATACCTGATCTGAAGCCATAGCCTTTTAGGTCTTTTAATCTGTTTGTTCAAGGCCAGCCTATTTATATGGATAATTTTTAAAGCTTCTGTATTGAGGGGGAAAAAAGAACATTTTATTTATTCACTGGGGTTTTTATGTGCCTTGAAATTGCTTAGATAAAGTATTTTAATGCTCGTGTATCTGGAGAAGATAAAAGGTACTCTTATTTTATAAGGCTTTATGTAAGCTTTTCAAATGTACAGTTTTCTCATGGCTAGAATCTTTCAAATAAGATGTTATTTCACTATTCTAACTAGATTTTGATGCTGGCATCTCTTTTTCCTTCCTTAAATTGCATGTTAAATTATGTGTTTAAGACCATTTTTATTGCATCATACCTTCCAAATTTTAAATTTTCTTGTCAAATAAATTAATTTACTAACCCTCATTTTTAGTGTCAGGTAACTACTTAATATGACTAAATACGAAGTATTAAATATGAGTAGGAACTGATAAATTAGCAGCAAGAATCAAAGACTGAAAAGTATGTTTCTTTTGTCATATATTAGTGTGAGGATAATTGCTTACCTCTTTTCCTTAACTTTTGCTAAAGCTACTGGACTGGGAAATGAGAGGCATTTTTTTTAACTCAAGAACTACTGGATCAAGACCAGATTCTGGGTGGACATTAGCTGTTGTTAGCTCTGCCATTTCAGGCCAAGAAACAGCTTTCCCTGGTTGGAGCATGCCCAAGCTATCGTGGCCATCAGACAGGTGGGGAATAAATATTGTAGAATAGTAGGACATTTGAAGAGTAAGCTCCTGATCCCGGGGACTCAATTTGGACAGGCTTCAATGAAAGCAAACAGGTGTTCCTGGGAGAAACTGTCCTCAGATAGCTGGGGGTATGCCATTCTTTCATACATATAAAAAGTTCCCCTTCCCTTTGCCTGCAGGAAAATTAGAATTAACTACAGCTTTTTCTTTTGAAATGGAAAAAGAGAAATAAAAATATGGCACCAGGTTTTGGGTCTGGCTGGATTTCCAGGGAGCTTGCGATCTATGATGAATGAAGACAATTCCTGTAGCCCATTTTCCTTGTAGTTTTCAACATTGGGATGCTATAAAAATTAAGTGAATGCAAAGAAGTCTTAACCAAAAGATGTACCTATAGAATGAAATGGTCATTCTTCTTTTATTCATTTGTTCATTTGCCAACTGTTTCTCGAACACTTGCAATTTCCTTAACACAGGGCTAAGTGCAGGGGGTAGACATAAAACATAAGAAAGCCCTGTCCTGATAGAGCTTACCCAAATAATAATAGTGATTCATTGGAACATGAAAGTCAACCAGTATGGTTTTGGGGAAACTGGGCAGGTGATGATTTCTGGTATTGAGAGATTTCTTTTCCTGGTACCATATTGAAGATATGACCAACATACTTGGTGGCATTCTTTTTAAATCACATTTTCCCTATAAAAAATAATAAAGTAATATTAACTTCATTTTTCAAAATTTGTCCTAATTATTCTAATTGCTTGAAACAAGCAATTTTTAAGTACTCCCTTCTGGCTTTCAGCCATAAATTCATGTACTATGCTATATTGGTCTTTTTTTATTTGTTTGTTTTGCTTTTCCTTTTTGGAGAATGGTGATGATACTTGGGACTGAACCCAGGGCTTTTGCCCTCAGCTATATGCCCTGCACATTTTTTAGTATTTATTTTGAAACAGGGTTTTGCTAAATCGCTAAGTTATCAGGCTAGGCTAGAATCTAAAAGCTTCATGCCTCAGCCTGCCAGAGTGCTGGGATTGCAAGTATATACCACCACATTCTTCCTTAATGTCATGTCTTACAATTATCACATACCTTTGTAATTGTATTTTTCATAATTTAAAGTTTTCTTGTAATAAAAGCTTTTGATAACTTTGTAGAAAAAAAGATCCTTATCAAGAAATAGGGAGCAATCAAAACATCATATTACTATGTGAATGTGTACTTTTATGTTATTACATAATGGCTAAAAAATGAATTTAAATAGAAGAAACAAAATTATTCATAATCATGCTGGCTAGTTGTAGCAACTGATAAAGTTTAGCATAGTTAGTCCTAGCTTTTTATGTATATTTTATTTATAAACAACATGTACAATTATTTTTCTGCTGTTTATGTTAAGATTATATTGAAAGTATTTTTCATACCATTAAACTCTTTGTCTTTATTATTCATAGTGATTATATAATACATATTCTTACCTTATAGGAATGTTTTCTCTTTGTTAAACATTTGTTTTCTAGCTTATTGCTGATGTTGTATATCTTCATTCATAGACTATTATTTCCTTAATGTATAATCTTAAGTTAATTTCTCAGCTCATGTATGACTTTCTCATTCTTGAGTTCTTAATTTGCTAGCATTACTATAGACTTGGATATATATGCAGGTGATTTTTTCAAGGAAGATGCATGATTTAGATATAGTCTGGTTAAATACAAGAATTGCCAACAATTGTATATATGCTACACATGAACATGAGTTTGTGTGTGGATTTGTACCTGATGATTTGATCATGAGTAGTGAATTTGTTGGTTTTGTTTAGCTTGGGCTTTATACATGTTTGGATTGAATAGTCTATCCAGGGTATTACTGATACAGGTCTTTTGCACACTTTGCATGGATCATTGTAGCTTTAAGTTGGAAAATTCAAGTCTTCCTTCTACCCATGAGTTTTCTTTCCTTATGTCCTTTATTATTTCTTCAGTTTTGACCTTTCTGGATTCTGAACATTGAATTTTCATATTAGACCTTGATATTTTAAACCACTTTTCCATATTTGTCATGTGTTTAATTTTTTTTTCTCTTGTCTACTATTTATAGGATCACTGGTTCTACTTTTTGCAGCATGGGTTTCCCGAGTCCATTGCTTTGTGTCTTAAGCTTGTATCATTATTCTCCCCAGTTCTTCCCTTGTGTTTTCTGCCCTCGTTTTATAAAGGGTCTGCCTTCCTACTGTTTTAATTGAAGTTGCTGATTTCCAAAACGTTTTTTTTTTTTTTTCCTTTAGTACACAATTTCAAAATTTCATGCTTCAGGCTGGAGAGATAGCTCAGTGGACTAAGCTGTTGCTTAGGCAAGCACAAGGGAGGGGGCGTCCGATCCCCTGTACCACATGCCATACCAGCCCCTGGGCATGCTGAACTGGCCACCGATTCTGAGCATTGTGGTGCACCCCTGTAATCCCAGCACTTGGGAGGCTGAAACAGGAGAATCATCACGAGTCTGAGCTGTGCACTGAGACCCTGTAGCAAATACATTTTTTTTAAGTTCTTACAAATTTTATGTTTTCTTTGAATCTTTAGAATGTTGTTTCCTTTCCTTTGTTCTATAATTTTTTTTTCCATCATCCTCATATTGTTTGAAGTTTGTTGTTTGGTGGCTTCCCAGAACCTCTTGTTCGATATGCAGATGAGTAATGGCTTTGCACTCTCAGTTCTTTCACAGTTCTCTTTGTCACTAGCCTGTCTTCATTGGGAAAAAAAAAAACGTCTTCCCTCTCTTGTTCCTTGACTCTAGAAGGAGACAAGTCCAACCCTTGTGTTCACAACGGCATCTCCTTCAAAACCCTGCCCACCACCACCACCACACAAAAACATGTCTGCTCTAAGAAGACAGCATTGCTCAGGGTTCTGGGCATCGTGTCCTGCTTTGCCTATGGCTGCCTATTGTTGATTCTTCTTATCACAAGAACAAGTTGGGATGTATGAAGAAAAAAAATTGCCTATGTCCAAATTCTTGTAACTCCCAAATTGCAATACTGGATTCACTCATAAGCAAGAGCTTCTTTTTTATTATTATTATTATTTTTATTGAAGAACAAATAGCAATGACACAGTTTCAAGACAAATTAACAGGACAGATTCAACAAATCAATAAATTGCAAAATGTTTTTGTACTGTTTCAGTGTTGTACAAGGTACATACATGATATTATGCTTACAGGCATTATTATAGCAGATGTCTCTAATCAGTGAATGAAGAGAGTGCAGCTATATATCTATCTTATTTCTCTACAGCTGATTTATATCACAGATCCAACAATTAACACCCTCTACCTTGTTATATCCCCAGTGTCTGTCCATAGTACTAGAAGCCAACATAATATCTTGTCCAACCACTATTAGTGCAAATCTTGCTTCTCATAGAATTATGCAGAAGCACGGCATATTTATCCTAACTGTACTGTTTATACACACACATCATGATTCTTCCTTTGTATCCCCCCTCCTTTTTTTTGTCTAGACCTGTCAAAGATAGACACTGCATTGTCATTAAACCAATTTAGGTGCCTGAACTCGGCAACACAATCCAGCATTCCACATTAATAGTGAGTTATCTGAAGAAGCTGTTGACTGTAGCCATTTACAGCTCAACTTATTATGGCCCCACGTTATATACCTCATTTTTATACTTTTCTGCTGGATGGTTAAGACCAAGATAGATCAAGACCTATATACCTAAAGATGTAGTTTTTGTTTTTGATGAGGTCAGTGAAGTCCCCTTAGGGTTTATAAGAGCTTCTTAATTTGTGGCTATGAGCCTTTTTAAAATTTTTTTAATCTAGTAAATGACTCTGTGAGCAGTAGATCACTCCTTATGTGTATTTAGCAACCTAGTTCAATTATTATAGTAAAAAATCCTTCCAGACTCTGCCAATTTGTGATATGTTTTAGTAATGTAAATTTTCATCATCTTCTTTTTTTAAATTTGAATTTAATAAGCACTTTGATAAAATGCAGCATTAAGTGCTATTGCCCACACACTGTTTTCAACTCAAGACTGTGGATAATCTGCCTTCAATAAGCTGCCTTCAATAAGGAAGCTGTACAAACCATTCTTAGCTCAGTCCCTGGGCCTGTATGCCCGAGTGGTCTTGTTTTAAGTGTTGTTATTTAATTATTGATGATTTACTGATATGAGGCATGGGGACCTTAGGAAAAATGAAATCTCACGTGCCTATTTCTGTAGAAGAGTCTTCCTTTGAGGTTTAAGTGTCATGTAAGTAACATATTGAGGCAGGGTTTAGAAGGCCATTTCAAATACCACCTGGCAAACTCAGCACAGCCTCTGTAGTCACTCATGGAGTTACCAGTGAAGGTAGGATATGCCCGTGGTGAGATATGCCCACAGTTCCTGGCAGCCTCACATAAGCTCTCTCCTGAGGGCCAGGCATTCACATTTATTGCATATACTTCATTTCTCTGCCCCTTGTGGGAAAAAGTATAACATTCATCAGTAAAATTCACTTACCTACAGAAACTGGTTCCCCTCATAAATGCTTTTATCCTGGGAAGCATTTATTAGGAAAATGCTGATTCATTTCACAAATATGTACAGGGCACTTTGCTGGGTATACAGGGATGCAGTATATTCTTGCCTTACGAAACTGACATTGTACTCAGGATACTTGGGAAAAATGCTAATTAGCGTGAATAGTGTTTGGAAACCTCCCTCCACGGTTCCCAGGTTCCCAGGTTAGGAAATTATGGCCAGCCTAGAACAATTCCGGCAGGGCTCAGAAGATGGGTGCTTCCATGTTGATTCTCCAAGGAGGGGTGGGATTTAGGTAGCAAGAGTTAAAAGGGATTCCAGGCACAATGAACAGAGTGAGCAAAGATAAAGGCATATGGTACTTTGAAAAACTGATTTTGCCAGTAATTCCAATCAGCTGGTTGTTTTCAAGTCTCTGGTTTTTGCCTTTTATTTTCAGATGTTCCCATAGTAAGAGTAGAACCATAGGTCACTTTGTAGCACATGTCAGCTGTTATCCACAACTACCATGTATATGAAAATAATTTGAAACATCTAGTTTATAGTTTCTCTCCATCATTATTTTTTGTCTTACTTTTCTTTTGACTTGGCTAAGCAAGGCTAGGCTAAGTTCTGTTCCCTTCAGTTCCATTCAGTTGGTGGTACCATAAACCAAACCTGGGGCCTGAAGCAATCACTCTGATACTGAGTTATACCCCATGTACCATCAGTATTCTTTATTGTGTATATACTATGTATGCAAGGCACAAAGAACTAAGAACAAAGTTTCTTTTGTGGTTTTTACATAACCCATTGCTGTTTCTTTTACAGGTTCTTACTTATAGTCCACAGGTTTCACAGTGTTTTTCTAGGAAAGGTATTCAAGCTATTTATGTAGGTAAGCAAGACCTCCGTTAAAAGGGGGGATTTTTTACCCCCTGCCATAAGCCGATTCCCAAAATGCCTGTTCTCTTGATCACAGGGCTCTGTTGCCTCTTCAGATATTACATGTCATAGTTGTGACTTGTTTTTTCAGCTCTGCTGAGTATGACATCATCGGATTACTTGCTGAGAACAGGTTTACATAGAAGTGGGGGAAGGGGATGTCCCTTAGAGTTTTAGAAGTTCACATGTCAGAAAGCCTGAAGTAGCTGAAATCAAATAAAATCTCACCACATTGATGAAACTGGTTTGAATATACTACAATTTTTTAAGTAAATTTTCTTTAATAGAACTTGAAATCTTTAACCCAGTTTTGCTTTGAGGGAAGTAGCTCAGCAGATTAAAAGGTCCTGTAAACATGCACAGGGGCCAGGGATTCATTTCCCAGGCCTGCCATGCTGGCCAAACCCCAGGGGCGCACTGAGATGGCAATTGAGACTGGGCATGGTGATGCAAGCCTATAATCCCAGCTCTTGGGAGGCTATAAACAGGCAGATCACTATGAGTCTGATCTACCCAGTGAGACCCTGAACACTCTGTAGACCCTTCCCTAAAATGCAAAGAAAAAAAATTGTATTAACCATATGTCTTAACAAGGTATCATTTAAAATTATTTTCAGAATGAAAGTGATCCATAGCCATCTTTCTGGGTTCACACCTGCTCAGTTAATCCAGTGCTCTGGCCTTTAGTCTTTCATTTTGCCACTGGGATGCAGCCAGCTTTGGAAGAAGGAACCATCTTCATCAGCATGAATCAAGGCTTGATGCAACACTTCATGTCCCTGCAGAGTGAGGCCAGGGGTGAACAGGAATTGTGAGCCTTGTCCTTCCTGCACAATGACCTGGGGGGTGGCAAGGAAGCACACAACTGGCAAGTGATGGGTTCTTGTGACCCTTTTTTTCTTCTTATTTTTGTTACACAGATAGTAACATCACAACAAAGGGAAACGTTTTCAAAGATAAAAGAAATCATAATACTATCCCTGCCATTATTTTTCCCCCTTATTTTTAGATTTTATTCATATTTTGAAATTATTCTTTGTGTAGCTTTTAGTGCAAGTACAATCTTACATTCTGCCTTTTTTCCTTTAACAGTCTAGCTGTAATGGCTGGTATGAATTGTAGTTAGTGGTGTTTTTATTTAAATGAAGTTATCATGACGTTAGGACAGGGTAAGGCCAGAAGCATGCAGTTGGCATTCATTCATCTGTTTTCAGAAAACCAAAGGGCTGACTCGGACCCTCTGACATGTTCTAGAGCTTCTGAGCCTAAGATCCAGGAGCACTCTGAGTTTTGGCAATTAGGTTCTGAGCTTTATTTATACTATTCGTTGTTCTCCATTCAAGCCATGTGCATATATTAATTGTAAGGTGTTTGATGATAATACTGATGACAGAACTGGGATTATCTTTGGAAAGATTCCAGAAACAGCCTTTCCCCCAAAGTATCCCTTCATTGATTGTAACATAATGACTGAACGTCTCTGCCAGACCTCAGCACTGGCTCTGATCATGGACCGTGGGCACCTCCACAGGCAGCTGCCCGCCGGGAGAAATTACTCTGCACCTTCAGAGCAGTGAGGGGAGCTGCCAGTGAAGGAGGCTGGAAGGAGCCTGGGAGGGCGGCTTGGTTGATGACTCTAGAATGCAGCCTGTGGTACCTTGACAGGGATTCCCAAACAGCCAGGGGGCAGCACGGCAGCGTTTTGCATCTTCCAAAGGAGGAGACAGAATTGGGAGAGAGGGCTAAGTGTGGATCTGCCATTCTTGTGAGCCTGGCCCTGGGCAGATGATGAATGACTTCATGTCATCCTTTGTGTTTCTTCAGGAACAGAAAACATGGAGTCTCTCTACTGCGACCAGTGTTTAAAAACTAGAAGTCTGTGGGCCATAAGCAACCTGTGCACTTTTTTTTTTGTTTTTGGTCTTTGGAATTTGCATAATCTTGTTTTGTTTTTTGCATTAAAGTATGATTTACATATAGTAAAGTTTAAGTATATAGTTAGATGAACAATGGTAATTTTATATGGTTGTGTTGCCACTGTGGCACACCAAGATACACAGCAATTCCCTGGAAAGTCTCCCACCCTCCTCTGGGCACCATCAGATCTGCTTTCTCACATTACTTTTTAGTTTGGTGTGCATGGAATTATGTAGTATGTACTCTTTTCTTTGTGACTTCTTTCATTAACCATAGAGCTTTTGAGATTGAGCCATGTATCATATTTCATTCTTTTAATTGCTGAATATTTCACAGTAGGGGTATACCACACTTATCTGTTACCAGGTGAAGAGCATATAGATTGCTCCTAGTTTTGGACTCTTATAAATAATGCTGCTATGAACATTTCTGTACGTGTCTTTTTGTGGACATATATTTTAATTTTTCTTGGGCAAATATAGGAGTACGATTTCTGGGTCATACAGTAAGTATGTGTTTAATTTTACAAAAATCTGCCAAATTGTTTCCAAAATGGCTGGACTTTCATATTTCTAGAACAATGTGTAAGACTCAGCTGCTCTGCCTAGTTATTCCTAAAACATTCCAAATAACTGTCAGCAACTCAGAAACCTTTAAAGGAGAACATTTCTCTGGCTTGTGTTATCCAAAACTATAGGTTTGAGACCTCAGCAGCAGAAATTCCTTTGAACAGCTTTATATCCTGTTTTATATAGCAGAACATCATGGTTAAGGGTAGCATTGATAAAGATTAAAAAATCCAGGCTGGAATCTCATTGCCATTTGTTTGCTGTCACTTTGCAGTTCTCTCTGTATCCATTCCTTGATCTGTGAAATACTAAGAATACTTAATCAATGATTTCTTATAAAGGTTAAATAATATGCAGCATGTCAAGTACCTGCTACGGGGCTGCAGCCATAGAAGATATGCTTCTTTGAGTCATGAGATGGCCTGGTAATTCTCCATGGTGGGTGTGTATGTATATGCTCCAGTCACCTGTACATAATCACTTGTGCTCCTACTGCAGCTCTCCTATGGAATCAGAATTTTCTAGGCTAAACACATTCATATGCATTTTTTAAAAGTTCCTTAAATAATTGGGATAAGCATACCTGGTCAATAACCACTGGTTGGAGAGATTTAACAAAAACCACTACATTGTAACCTCATACCATCGCTTAGTTATGTGATCTTGGACAAATCGCTTAAGGTTTCTGACAGAGCTAGTTCAGTGGAGACTGACTGTAACAAGTTTGGTATTTCACATTTATTAAATTCTTCCTGGTAGACAGTAGCCACCATTGTAGACAGGAATTGGAAATCACTGAGGGCCTGCCCACTAACATAGCAAAATGAAAGCAAATAGACTGAATTGTGCCACACAGAGAAATAAGTGAGCAAGAAGGCTCAATGTGTCCTGGGAAGTCCCTGTTCTCTTTCCTTGCCAAAGATTGTGTTGCCAGCAACCTGCGTGAAAGACCCACTTGAGGTTGATGTGAGAATAAATCCATCAACAAGAGTCAGCCTACCAAGGCTAGTGATAAAATTCTCCTTTAAATGAGTAGGTGCTGAACTAAGACAGAATCCTAAATGGATGCAAATCCAGGGAGACCATTAGGGACTTCAAGATTCTGATAACCTTTCTGGGTATGCTGTAGAAATGCTAATGACACTACTTCAAGCTGGTCCACATATTTCACTGCCATTTCTAATGTCTTCATTAACCACTATTAGTTATGCTAATTAAGAGTAACTAATTAATAAGATAAAGATAGCCACGGCACATGTCCTAGCTGCCTCTAGAATCTGGCTTTTCATTTGTCTTTCTTTGTTAACTAAATACTTCTGAAGTTTGTATTCCCACTAGGCCACTAGAGCCACAAACTGAGCACACCAGGGTATAGATTAAAATGAACTAATGTTTTGTCATTGTATTATAGAAGTCCCCTAAAGTTAATTACAGACAGTGTCACTGATGACGCTGGAGGTTCCATCCAAACCTGAGATTCAACAATGCTACATAGGAAGAGCCCTAATACTGTACTTATGTTCAACACAACTTCTTACCCTGTAGCAGCTTTTTCTGGAGCCCTGAGTGCCCAGGCACATGGTGTTCGTGGCTGCCCACAGCGCAGACCCCAACCTCTGTACCATGGCATCCTTTTATTGCCCACATTGCCCTGCCTTATTCCCCAACATTTACATTGTTATTTTTCTTTAAACAGGCCTATTTTTTTTTTAACATATAAATACCTATACTTGAGCTCCATCATGCAGTGTTTCCCATGAACTCATGGTTGTGATGCACTAGCTATGCATTTTTTCACAAATTAAAACAAATGAATAACTCAATATGTAAAATAAAATGTTTAAAGTACTAATGAATATTTCACATAAAAAGTAATCATCGGCATGCTGTCGCATCCCTCCAGTGGTCTGCACACAGCATGGTGGGGACCGTTGCTATGTTGTCCTTGTCGGGTTCCTTGCCCATCTCCCCACTAGACAGTGAGACCCCGGAAGGCAGGGGCGGCTTTCATCTCCGCATCCCTCGTCAGTGAGCTTGGTGCATAATATGCATTCGATAAATGTTTGATGAGTGAATGTCTCCCTCATGAGCATAGCAAAAGACCTTTAGCAAATACAAATATTTGGTATTTTCTCACTTTGGTTCCTAACCACTGATAAACTCTTAAGAACAAAAACGTGGAATCAGAACATAAGTAAGCAATGAAACAGGAATAAGTAAGGTTGGGCTATTTTTCTACCTCTTGGAACTTTTTTTTTTTTTTTACATAATAGAACTTACTTATTTAATTTCCTTTTTTTTTTTTAATTTCCCAATGTCAAGGTGGGGAGGGAGGTATTGAATGACTTAAAATTATGAACAGTTGTCTGTTAAATAAAACCTTACCTGGCACAGGGCTGAAATCACTTTCGCAATGTCAACTATGAAGGGTGTGAACTGAAGTTCATTCCGCTCTGGATCCTTGTGCCTTGCTCAGTTCTTTGTGTTCATAGAGTGAACACAAAGCTGTTGGAGGACAAATGGGTGGACCACTGAGAAGCAAGAGCTGGAAGCTCCCAGCCTTCATTTGCATGGCCCTGGGAAGCCTTGGCAGGAACATCCAGGGAAAGCTGCCTAATGTCTGTAAGCAGGCCTATGGATGCTTAGTCAGACTTTATTTTGAATAAAATTTTACTTTTAACTTTTTTTAATGATGTTTGAGCATTCAATTCAGACTTTCAAAGAAATTCTTAGGATGAAGATTGGTCTCAGCAAACATTCCAGGGCAAATCAGTTGATTAAAAATGACAAATTCATGTCTTACTTATGGGTTCTCTTTAAAGATACAACAAATGTGAGACATAAATTTTTCTGAGGTCTGTCTTTCCACTGATTTCAAAAGATGAGAAATGCAAATTAAGAGAAGTATTTATCTTAACAATTCTACCTTCAACTTTGCTTATAGTATTTATAGTTTTCATTTCACATTGAAGCATTTCCATTTAATTATATAAAAGTTTAACAATTTATTTCTAATGAGGGGTTTGATTAATTTTACAAATGTTAGTAAGAAACATATCTGTAGAAAAAAATGGGCAAGAAAGATTTTAATAACTCAAAAAGTCTAATTTTTTGAGCCTTTAAAAGACTTAAAAGCCAGGCATGGTGGCACATGCCTGTAATTCCAGCACTCGGGAGGCTGAGGCAGGAGGATTGTTGTGAGTTTGAGACCAGCCTGAGCTACAAAGTGAGCTTAAGGCCAGCCTGAACTGCATAGTGAGACCCTGTCTCAAAAAAAAAAAAAAAAAAAAAAAAAAAAAAAAAAAAAAAAAAAAAAAAAAAAAAAAAAAAAAAAAAAA
>PVKA01019019.1:0-42786 GCA_004027165.1 Ctenomys sociabilis | reverse complement strand
TTTGTGTACATCCCTATCCTATGTACAACATGACTCTATATATTATAATTATATTATATATATTACATATACAACATGATGATTCATATACATTTATACTATTGTTTGCATATCAAAAGTCTCATGTCAGCTTAGCAAGGTGACTAGGTCATGGAGTGCTAGTTATTAGTGGATTAATCATTTTCTGAGTTCACAGGTGAGTGAAGGTGGAGCCTGAATGGAGGAAAGGCAGACCTTGGTGTCACATCCCCGCCCCCGCCTGCATCCCCAGATCTTCCCAGGCTGTTTCCCAAATCCGAGGATCAGGCAACTGTCCTCTGCCAGCCCTTCTGCTATGCCGCTTCTGGCTTGGAGCCAGCTGACCATGGACAGAACCTCTCGAAACTGAGTCAAAATAAACCTTTGCTCCTTTAAATTGTGTTTGTCAGGTGTTTTGTCCCTGTGATAAAAAGGTGAGCAATAAATATGCAAAAACTTCCATCTACAGATTATTCCACAAGAAAAAAATGTACTATTACGTAACTATGAATTACGTGAAGTGTTTCTGTATTTGGCCTATATGTCTGTTTTTTGTGCCCTGCCGCTTTTATCACTGTTGTTTAATTGTATAAAGTGGAAGTCAAGGATTCTGATACCTCCTGCTCTGCTCTGCTTCCCCATGGCTGCTTCTGTTTGTGTCTCGTCTGGCTGCATATAAACTTTGGGATTGCTTGCTCTCATTCTGTGAAGAATGCTGTTGATATTCTGCTTGTGATTAATCCATGTATCAGTTGTAGGATTATGACTATTTTGACAACACTGGTCCAAAAACACTATAGTTTTTGTCATACACGATTTTTACTTCCTGGGTTAGTTTAATTCCTTGGCATTTAGTTGTTCCTGATGCTAATCGAATGGTGCTGTTCCTGCAGTGGCTTTCTCCTGAGTTCATCATTGCTGTGCACAAATGTCACTGATTTTTACATGATGATTCTATATCTTCCCGCATTCCTGAAATTGGTTATGAATTCTAAGAGTCTATTTACTGATGGTGATTTCTCAAAAGACTGCAATTAGAAATTTCCCCTTCTAGATGCCCTCTAGAAAGAGCTCATGACACCATCTTATAGCACACACACACCTATGCTTCTAGCAGCACAGTAATAATAGCTGAGTCCAGGAAGCAGCCTGTATACACTTCAACAGACAAATGGATAAAGGAAATGTGGCAGCCACACGTAATGGAATACTACTCGGTGATAAAGACAGACAAACTCTAGGCACTTGTAGGAAAATGGATGTTCCCGGAAAATACAAGCCAAGTAAAGCAAACAGGACACATGGCTTAAATACCCTATGATGCCTGTCATTTGAGGAGTGCAAAGTACAAACAAAAAGTAAGATAAAAGATGGACAGAAGGAGACAAGGGAATAGACCTTTGTGAGTGGAAGTCCAGGAGACTGAGGGCTGGGGAAGGGGCAGAATGAAGACTGAAGACCTGCTGTATACAGATACCAAGCACCCACAATGACTGTAAACACTACACCGCTTGAGCCAAGAATAACAATAACAAGAACGAAAATGAGAAAAGGGGACTTAGACAGATGGAGGTGGGTGGCAAGGGGAAAGGAATTAAAAAAAGAAACAAGCTGTATTATGTACATGTACCCACTCCCCAAGATAAGTGTTAATATCATACACTGCAAACACGTACTAATAAAATTTAAATTTCAAAAATAAGATAAAGATACGGTTCTCACCACTCCTGTCATGAGACAGCGCTAACCAAGGCAGTACAAAAGTAAAAGCTATGAATTCAATGACCAGAGTGAAATGGCAAAAATTCATGATTTGAAATTTGATGTTTTAGAATAGTTCTGCCATGCAGGCTAAGACTAAATACTCCTGTCACCACCCTCCTCTAACCCTTACACTTGGTGCACCATGGCTGTGTATAATGTCCTGAAACAGAGTCCTTGTTTTAGTAGGCAGAACTAATCCTAGAGACTTGTAATGTTTTTTCCAGTTTGACATTCAGGAAATCCTGTGTAGGCCAATCATTAACACTTCTGCCCCAGAGAACTGTTTCCCTGTGCGGTATGGAGCAGGGAGATGACTGCTTATGCGCTTTCTGGATCCTAGGAGGAAGCTAGCGCAGCTATCAGTTTCAGGGCTCAGTACACCCCAAGTATTCCAATAGAATTTGGGTATTTCCCCCCCTGTATTTAGGACTGGGTCTACAGCGTCTGACTACATAGATCGGAATCACAGTTACTTCAAAGGACTCATTTGCCTGTGCACACAGCACCACACATGCATGCTAGTGGCCTAGGGGCTGAGCCTGTTAAAAGCAATGGCTTCTTCCAGTTAACTTCTGGAATTACCTTTTCCTTCCTGTTTAATCAAATTACCTGTATTCTTTTTCTCTTTATGTGAAAGATTAATGCAAGTCTTTGCAGGCTTTCTTGCTTTTCAATAAAATTCTGTAAGGCTACAGATGTCTCTCTAAATACCTTTGCAGATTTATCTCACAGCTTTAATATGTGGTATTTCATTGTTAAATTTAAAACATGCTTGATACTTTTTCTTTATTTGGCAATGAATGTTTTTAGTTTTGAAATACATGTATTTTATTGCTTTAAAAACGTTTTTATTGATGGTTTCAAAGTTAATTATGACAACATCAGAAAACAGTACGACAGCCATTGCTGAGTGTTGGAACTTGCTTAGTCACACAGAACACGGTCAGTTTTGTGAATTCCTTCAGCATGCTTGGAAACTGCATGCACTGTCACACTGGTACGTAATTCCACACACACGCATGCACGCACGCACGCACACACGCACACACACACACAATTTCTTCAGTACCTTGTTCAAATCTTCCTTATCTCTTCTGATAGTCTATTTGCTTGATCTTCCCGACCTATCAATTTCCAGTAAAAGATAATAAAAATTTCCCACTACTGTCACCTTTTAAATTTCTCCCAATAGCTGTAAGTTCTAGTTCACCTATTTGAAGCAAAACAAAAGTTTGTTACATCTTCCTGGTGGATTTTACCTGTTAGCAGAATTCATGTATTTGGTAATCTCTGTTAACAGTTTTTACCTAAAATTATAATTTCTTACTTCCTCCTTCTTTTAGTTACTACTTGCTTGGTACATTTTTTTCATTTCAAATTTTCTATATTTTTATTAAAGAGTTTTTAAAAAATTAATTTCATTTATTTATGTTTATTTACTTATTTATTTATATTTAGTACAGTACAGGGTCTCACTACACAGATTAGACTTGTATTGATCCTCCTGTTTTCAGCCTCCCAAGCACTGGCATTACAGGCATGCGCCATCATGCCCAGTCTTAATCCACATCTCAGCATACCCCAGCAACAGGGCTGGCATAGAAATGTGGGGCTTGGGGATCAGGGATCAAATCCAGGCCCCTGATCTGCCTAAGCAGGCACTTTAATCCTCTGAGCTATGAATTTCACTTAAAGACCAATGACTATTTTTTTCTTCTTCTTATATTGTTTGTATAGTGTAACCAATGTAAAATTTATTTAATCACATTTGTGTGTGATTGTGTGCATGTGTGTATGCATGTGTGTATGTGCATTTTTCTGGAGTTTTAACTCATAGTCTTATGCATGTGAAGCACACACTCTACCATTGAATAACACTACTCTAACCCCATTCATCCAGCCCCTGTTGATCTTTTCTTTAAAAAATTCTAGATATATATCAAATAACTTTGCTAACAAAACAGTTCTGTGTTTCAATAGTTTAACTGAATTGAAGGACTCAGGAAAAAAAGGATTTTCCAAGAAATAAGATTAGCTAGTCTCAGCAAGATATTTCGGAAGGGAATAAAATAATCTTTCAGAACTTGATGAAAATTACAAGTCTACTGTTTTTCTTGATTTTAAATCTATAGCTTATTCATAATCACAGATACCCAATGTATACCCTCCCATTTCAGACTGAGTGGACAGGGAGTACTAGAGTAGACACCGGCTTTTGCTCATCTCACACCTGCACTTCCTGCAAAATGAGCCCTGGATTTGGCTCAGGAGGTGGGGGTAGTCCCTTGGTCACAACACTGGACTTCTTAGTTCCAGGTGGTGGGGGTCGTGACTGGTTCATCAAGACTGGTAAAAATGTCACCGACTGACATACTTCCCTGTACCTCATAAATATGCACCATTGTTATATGACAATTAAAAATTAAACACTACTTCAAGGGACAAGGTTATTTATGCCTACAGCCAGCCCTGGTGTGGGTAGGCGCCTCTGTTCCATCAATAATTGCAATTGTGGTAGGATTAAAAAGTTAGTCTTCAGTGTGAGTAGCTTTTGGTTTTTGATCTATTCTTTCTACTGGAGGGTCAGGAACAAAGTCATAGTTATCAGAGTGGCTCCATGTGTTCAGCAGGTCAGTTTAATCTTATTTTTACTGTGATTGTGTACATACTATATACACAATATAAAGGTACATGATAAATACATATATATTTTCTACCCTCTCCTCTGTATTCCTCGCAATCGTCCTTTTTCTTTCCCTGATCCTCCTTTCCTACCTTCCATTGGTCTGATCAGCAGTCTCCTGTCATTCTGCCTGCATCCATGAGGGTATGAAAGATTACCCAGTAACCTGCAGGTTAGGTGAAAATGTTAAACCTTTCTCAGCCTCCAAGTCCCTTCTTTCTATGTTTCCTTGCTCTTACTGTGACAAAAATGCCTGAGAATAAACTTAATAAAGGGCAAGCCAGATAGCTCAGCAGATTAAAGCTCCTGCTTAGGCAGAGTGCAAGGACTAGGGTTCCATCCCTGGTGTGCTGTGCCAGCCCCATCCCCAGGGCACACTGAGATGGCCATTGAGACCAGGCATGGTGGCGTGTGCCTATAATCCCAGCACTAGGGAGGCTGAAAAAAAAGAGGATCACTATGAGCCCAATGTGTGTAGTGAGACCCTATAGACCCTGTACTACATTAATTAATTAAACTTAATAAGAGAAAAGGCAGCTGACAATCCCAGCACTCTGGGAGGACAAGGCAGCACTGTCACAAGTTTGAGCCATGTCCTTGCAATGTAGCAACTTGGGCAGACCCTGTCTGAAAAGAAAAAGGAATAGGCCTGGGGACATAGGTCAGTGTGGCTGCCCTGGGCTCAATCCCTAGGACTGCAGAGGAGGGGAGGTTTATTGTGACTCAGAGCTCCCCAGCTCTGTCCTTTGGCCTCATGACCTCTGGGACTGTGCCGATGCAGCATGTCATGGAGGCGGAGGGAGCGTGGCAGACGAAATTTCCTCACCTCATGGCGGCCTCAAGCAAAGAGGTTGGGGCTGGGTCCTGAAGTTCCCACAAGAGCAGCCGCCAGGCCCTAGCTTATCCTCCTGGGCTGCTCCTCTTCAGGGCTGTGTGAGCCCAGCGCCCCACTGGGAACCACACCTGTAACATGCAGGCTTCTCAGCGACCACCAGGTTCCAAACTATCGCCCCTTCCTTCTGCTTCTGCTGTCATGATGAGCAACCTTTACAGGGAGTCAAGCTCTCTTAGCATTTCCAAGCCTAAACCCCTCACATCTGAGTAATTTGGCAGTGCACAAAACTGTGAGTTTATGGCTGTTTTGCCTCAGCACTTTGAAAATATTTCTCAGGTACCTATTAGTAATGATGACAAGGCTGCTGTCAGTCAGGGCTGTTCTTCACAGATAATCTGTCTTTTCTCCCTGGCAGTTTGAAGCCTCGTGTCTTTATCCGCAGGCTCTGCAGTACGACTCTGAGGAGGCTGGGTGTGCATTTTATCTTTATTTATTCTGCTCAGTCTGCAGAGTGTGCTTTCTATCAGAGGGCGCTGGTCTTATTTCAGTTTTGAAAAATTCCAGCCACTACTTCTCTGCCCCTGCTTTCATCTTTTTCTGAAAGTGAAATAAGACATATTGTGGAGCTTCTGACTTTGTTTTCCATTTCTGTTAACTGACCTAGTTTAGGCTTTTGTTTTTATGTTTCTGTTGCATTCTGGGTAAATCTTCTGGAAATAGCTTCTTATCCATCAATTCTCCCTCATCTGAGGTTCATTCATTCAATTTTTTCTTCTTTATGTTTATTTTGGAGAGTCCAACTATTTTCTTTCCATATCTACGTTTAGGTCATTTCATCTTTTTGGGTCCCTTACTTGGAATTTCCTATTGGATTGTGTTTAAGTTATTATTCTCATCAGGCAATTTTTTTTTTTAATTTTGCACACCTTCCAGTGTGTTCAGAATGTCACTTAATTCTGACTTGGGCCAAAGCCCTAAGACTGGTGACCCCACTGTGGTTTGGAATTGGTGCACACGAGATCTCCTTGATTGTCAGATTTTGAGAATGTTCTCACCCTTCCTTGCCTTCAGGTTTATGTGGTTCCTCCACATGAACCCCTAGCCCTTCTGAAGGTGAACATAGTGCTCTGAGTTCCTGCCCCGTGGCTGCTGATGTTGAGGCTAGGGCGATAGCTCATCTAATTCTCTAATCTGGATTAGGCTCACATCCTCTAATCTAGAAAGGGGGCTTGTCTCTATCTAGCTGTTTCCCTAGATCACAGCATCATACAAGCTGGAGGCTATAGCAAGCTGATCGTCCAGGCCTTCCTTCTGGGTTAGGGCACAGGACCACTGTAATCCCCCAGCAGGGCATGGGCCCTTGGGATTCTGACAGGCTACAAAGGCTAAGCCTATCTCTCCTCTTACAGTCCTCAGCCCACCATATTTTCAGGCTGAGGCTCTGCTTTGTGTCTGTCAGCTGCCCATAGTAACGCATGACTTTTAGCAGAGGAAGTGGGTATGATTATAACATTTTCGTTCATCCCTATATATTTGGAGCAGGCAAAGTCCAGCCTATAAAGCAGTACTGACTTGACTTTATTTACACGATGGGTCTGAACTTTGTGAGGAAGGAGGCTTCAGGTCTCTCTAAAAATATGATGAAGGGTTTTCAACTCTTTTCCATAAAAGTATGTATTTTTGAAAGTACAGATTTTTGTATAGAACTTCTGGGATTCACAAACCTAGTAAAGTCACTCATCAAGTCAGAAGAAAGGCTCCACCAACAAGCCATGCTTAGAGCTGTGTCAGGCCACTCAAATGGAGTTGCTGTGACTATACCTACAGCAAAACCTATGAAACTCAGACCTCACAACCCATGGCGCATCCCCAAGTGTGCACTGTGCATATATCCACATTGTGGTGAGTAGATTTTCTATGATAAAACTGTATATGAAATCACTGTCACTTCTGATGCAGTCATACTTAAACTTAGGCACCTACCTTTCACACAATGGGCTAAGTCTCCTTCCCAAGCTTGGACAACTCTGGAGGCTACCATGCCAGAGAATTCTCCTTGGGTCAGCTTTGGACTCTCAGAGCTATGTAATCCTGCTGCCTCTTCTTCCCTTCCCATCCATAGGGTGTGGGTCCCAAGAACACCAACAATGAGCTTTTGGCTCAGAGTGTGTGTGTTGGGGGGGTGCCACCTGGCCTATGGCACCTGGGTAAGCGGCCCTGACCTACCAACACCTTTTGTTTCTGTGCCGCCCCTGTTCAGGGCAGGGATCTGGAACCTTTGGCTTCTCTTTCTCCTGCATCTATGTCAGCAATGAGCTGTCTAAATCTAAATGCAGCCACACCAGTCAGGCCTTGATCTTGCCTGGCATGCCCAGGGCTCAACACAGGATGGGGCCATCCTCCTCAGTTTCTCACATATAGAATGGAACTCACCTCCACTTCAGCACATAGTGGTATACTGTGATGTAGAATGACCTGCATAAGCAAACCTGGAGTAGTCTTCTGCCAAAGTGTTGATTCAGACACCTCAGCAGACACTACAGTTTGACACTGGTCCATGACCAGCATGAATTACAAGGTTGCCTAAAGACTGGAGAAAAAAATTCAACAGCAGGATTCTGGTTTAATAACACTATTCTATCCTGAATGGCTTCTGCTCTGGCCTGACTGTCCTAAATCTGAAATGCAATTGTCTCCTGGACCTTTGGAGGCCCAAATTCTTGAATCTCTTCCTTGCATTTCAGGAGAAAACAGGAATTCTCCACTATCCATGATCTGTCATAAATATTTCTAAGAAGGATCATCAGGCATAGTCAGTTGGTAGCACAGTTCAGCATGGTGTGATGTTGCTCTATGAAGTTTATTTCCATATCAAAATCTTCGCCTAGGTGGCCAGGGAGATGGCTCAGGGAATAACACTTCCCTGGCAAGCATAAGGGTCTGAGTTCAGTCCCAGGTTCCACCAAAAAAAAAAAAAAAAATTTTCCCCTAACTCCTTTTTCCTTTTTAAGCAAATAAGAACAAATACTATACTTGATCTTAGCCAATAGGCTGAAGAAGTGACCTTTTTAATGTGATAACAGACTATCATCCTCCACTATGCAAATCTTCTGGAGCTAGTCAACCATTTGTAAGGCTCTGGTTTTCTCCCCTTTCAGCTGAGTTACTGTGTTTGTGTTTAGATTTTGGCATGGGGACTATTGCAAACAGAGGAGGGTTTCTGTTTTTTTCTACAAGTTCTCCACAGAGATCTGAAATTGTCAAGGTGACTTTCAGCCAGCTTCTAACCTTGGCCAAAGTTCACCAAGAACTGACTTTGCAGCTCCTCCAGGCACTGCTACTTTTCCTGGCTCCAGTGCACAGAGGCCCTTGGATTTTGCTGTGATTATATTATTAACAGTTGTGGGGTGCTGTGTGCCAGGAATCACGCCAAGCACTTCGAGGTGAGCATCATCTCACTGATGCATGTTAGAGTCCTGAAAGACAGTCACCGTTGCTGCAGAAACGGAAGCTAAACTCATCAACCTAGGGTCGAACAGCCAGGAAGTGGAAGAGTCAAGATCACGCATGCTGGTCAAGATCACGCACCTAAGGCCAAGCCACGCTGGTCAGCCCGGTGCTAGAAGGTCCTCTTAGTTCTAGCCACTGCCATAGACGTGTAGTAAACAGTGAACACTTATTTCTCATGGTCCTTGGGCCTATAGCACAGGGTACCAGCACAAGCTGGCATAGCAAGACGCTCTTCCTGGTCTGCAGACAGCTGCTTTCTGCCTACTGCCTGTCAGGACAATGGTTGAATGAGGAAGGGACAGGTGGAGGCAGGGGCAGAGAGGAAGGAGCAGGCATGAATAGGTGTGAACATGGACATGCAATTTCCTATTTGGCTTCTGGCTTTCCTCACTGAAGTTGCCATTACCTGGCTGAATTGCTTTCCCAAGATCCTCCTCTAAGAACTGTATTCCTGGGGTAGGATTTTAACACATGAATTCGGGGGGGCACAGACCTTACATCCACTACAGCCTCAGCGGAAGTCTTTCAGCTCACTTTCTCCTATTTCCAGAAATACTCCATTCATCCTAATTAACAATTACATAATAAGATCAAGCCTACCATCCCTATGGTGCCTTTAATAACATTTCCTTTTCAAATGATTCATGCAACTCTTAGACTAATTATCTTGATACAGAATCATCTCCAGTCTGTTTACAGTCTATGTGGTTGTGTTCTTATCTACATTCATTTGAGAATGACTTTTACCTACAAAAATAGAACACACTGTCGATTATTTGACTTTATATCCAAATGTTTGATGGCCCCTATTTTCATCTCACTTATTTATTTGGTAATTTTAAAAAGTTCTTATCAAATTTGACTAGCAAATTAGGTACACTATGAATCTGAGTTCTTTCAGCTCATGATGTCATGTTGCCTTGATCTTTATAGAGTTTTTCACTTTGTTCCAATATTTTGTTTTCATTCTCAATTTCAGAGTGCCAGGCACATTCCATGTGCATCAGGGGTGAGCACAATTCCAACCTAGGCAACATTCACTTTGTTTCTTCCCCAAGAAATGCCATGAGACTCAAGGAGTTCTAAACAAGAATTTTAGCTCTTGAAGAGTCACACACACACAAAGAAAACCCAAGATATTTTCATGATGGAACTATATGTAACAATTATTTTAGAAATCTGTATTCAATGAACTGCTAGTGTTGTCATATCAGTCCTCAAAATGTCTAGTGCATTTCCTGAAGAATTTTAAATCAGAGTCCTTTCAAAACCACATATAAGCTTTGTATCTAGAACAAATCATATGCCACTACACATTTGAAAAACAAAGAAGCATAGTACCACCTCTGTTAAATGGGGAGAAGTGGCTCCTTCTTCTCTGGAGGATGCCAGAGCTGGGTGAACACAGTACATTTTAACTTAAGGAAAGAAAGAAACCTCAAACATATTTGTTAAGATGAAGTAACGAATGTGTGCAGGCATAAAGAAAGCACTGTTGAGGGATGGAAGGGGAGGGAGTGTTATGCTTTGGGTCTAGCTGTTGCCCCAAGGACTCATGCAGTTATGGGGTGGACTTCTACAGTTTGCGATTAATTCATAATCCAGTGCTGGAATTATGGGTATGAATGCTGCTAGGATTATGGGTGTGCTACTAGGATTATGGATGGGAGTGCTATACCCAGCCTGTGCAGATGCTTGCACACAATGTAAGGGAGGCAGCCCTTGCTCTCTGTGGCCATTGCTGCTGCTACTCCTCCCTTTTGCTCTGGTATTTTGTCACTTTCTGCTGCCATGAACTGCTGCCCTCTGAAATGTGCCAGTCTGCCTTGGAGCCAAAAGAAAAGTTCAAGGCAGTCGAATGTTGAGGCACTGGCATGGCTATTGTTGGGGGCTTTCAGTCAGATTTATGTGGAGGATCAAAGCCAAAGAGCTCAGTAGGATGATTTAAAAGGTTGTAAGTGTGGTCAGAAAGGAAGCACCAATAAGGCAGTGGACTGCAAAGATAGATCTGAAAGGATCTCCATTGCTGAGAAGAAACAGGAGAAGGGAAACGATGGCCTGCAGCTATCACAAGAAGCAGCAAATCTCTACTCTTTTAGCCATAAAACTGAAAAAATGAAAGACTTTGGATTGAAGAGAAAGCTGCAGAGTGCCATTTTCCAGAATGGCAGCAGTACAGAGAATCTGTTCCTTGGAATCAGGGTCAGAGTGCTTAGCAATTCAGACACTCAACCCCTACAGCCAAGAGAGAAGAAAACCTCACTACTGTTCCAGCTGGCATCAGACCTTGGCATTATCCACATGGCATTGGTTTGGGGTACATGAAGAGTACAAAAGTTCTGAGGTTCAAGTTCCACCTAGATTTCAGAAGATCTTGGAGGCCAGGCAGTATGCCCCTGGGAAGGCAGTGTGTGAAGCTCTGAATGAGAAGCTTAAAGTATAGTGGAGACCTCACAAGCTTGGAAAAGCCTGGAATGTGGATCATATAAGAAAAGCTGCAAGAAAGGAGCAAAGTAGGCCTAAGAGAGAAGCCATGGGAGCCACCATTAAAAGTGCTGTAGGAACAGAGCCATGCAAGGCCTTTGTAGCTCATAACTCATCACAGAACGCTTCAGATGTTGAATGTGGAACTACAGGACTTAATGTTTGCCCTGCTGGGACTTGCTTTAGTCCCAATGCTTTGTATCCCTTTGTACCTTTTGGAATGGTAATGTTTATATTGTGCCACTAAATATTGGAAGTGTTCAATTTTCTTCACATTTGTAAAGGGGCTCACAGCTAAGAGTTTGCCTTAGATCTCAGAGAAGAGTTGGGACTTGGATTTTTCACCAGTGGTGAAACTGTTAGGACTCTTAAGAGTCCTAAAATGCCTTATGCATAAAGGAATATATATCATTCTTTGTGGGGAAAGAGGCAGAACGTTATGGTTTATGTCTAGTTGTCCAGCCCAGGCCTCATGCAGTTATGAGGTGGACCTCTAGAGTTTGTTATTAGTTCATGATCCAGTTCTGGGATTATGAGTGTGAGTGCTGCTGAGATTATGTGTGTGAGTGCTACACCCAGCCTGGGGCAGAGAGCCTGGATGCAACGTAAGGGAGGCAGCCTTGCTCTCTATTGCCACTGTTGCTGCTGCTCCTCCCTTTTGCTCTTACAGTTTTGCTTCTTTTTGCAGCCATGAACTGCTGCACCCTGCCATGTGCCACTCTGTCTTAGAGCCAGAAGAGTATGGGCTGAAACCTCCCCTAACTGTGAGCTCAATTAGCCTTTCCTTCCTTATTTTGAGGGTCAGATATTTGGTCTCAGCAATGAGAAAAAAATGAGACAGGGAGAGAGGGATAAAGGGACTTAAACCCAGGGTTCTGTTTCACTGCTTTATGGCATCTAGCCAAGTATATCAGACAGAATGAAAATACCAAAAGTTACATTAATGTCTTCTGAAGTGACAGAAATGTTTTTGAAACTGTGGTGACACTTACACAATGCTATCAATATACTAAAACCTCACTGTACTGCAGATGTAAGTAGGTGGGCTGCATAGTATATGAATTATGTCTCATTAGAATTCTTTGGAAAGCAATAAATCAATGATATTAATGGAAGGGTTTGGTTCTCCCTGAAAGAGAACTCTTCTTTTCTATTCTGTTTCTTTATCTCATCTTTAGCATTTATCAAAGACTTCATCTCTCCACTTCTTTTAGGTTAATTTAATCTTCCCATAATATGTTTGCATTCTGTTTCTCCACAGAGGTAGAATATGTGTAGAAGGTTTTTTGTCCCAGTTGTTGAAGTCTTCCACTGACTTTCTCATGTGCATCTTCATGGTCTCATGCCATCCTTACACTCTGGGTGAACTCCTTTATGGATTTATGACTACAATTCTCCCTGAGTAACGATGTCCCTGCTGTTTGCCTTATTTGAACTGAGTGGAAGCTCTGGTAAAAAGCAGGCTAGCTAAGGAACAAATAAGGAAAGCAACCAACCTTAATGGGACGTAAATCTGTGGATCCCTGTTGTGGCTTGGCTGGGATTTGTTCTCACTGAAACTCATGAGCTTCATTCTCCAAAGTAGCAGTATTGAAAGGTGAAGGACTCATTATGAATTGGGGCTCAGGGTAGATAATTATGTCACAGGGACAGCAGCCTTAAAAGAAATTAATGCCTGTCTTATGAGTGGGTGAGGTCCCACAGACTGGACCGGTCATCAGGAGTCTGAGTTATCATAAAGCAAAGCCACCTTGTGTGTTTGGTCTTTTCTGCATGTGTCCACTGAATGCTGTGCCACAGAATAAACACGGGCTCACTGGGACCCCTTCCCATGTGAACATGCACTCACTCTGTACCTATGTAGATGCTTGCTCTGTCACACTGGGTTACAGATGCACCCCACAAATCGGGCTAGGCTAAAATGATTACTTCTGAAACATTCGTTGATTTGATATTTCTACAAAAATAGTCCAATATTCACTCTCATTGAAAGTAGGTAATGCAAAAATGGAGAGCGACTAAAACACTGAATGTGACTGCCCACATTTTTAAATGAAAGCATCTTAAATGTTTTGGGTAAAGGGGTTCAGGAGGATGGAAAGGGACTGTGCTATGAGGAAAACATACAGATGCAAGGAGCAGGTGACATTCACAGTAGGCTGGCTGGTGGCTTCTTGGTGCCCAGTGTGCTTTTGTGCCAAAAACTGTCATTAAAACTTTATTCTTCCCCCCAGTACCAAGGTTTGAACACAGGGCCTTCACACTGACCTATATCAGCAGACTTATATCTTTTAGACAACATTTTGTCAAGTTGCTGAACTGTACAGTTTAGGCTTGAACTGGCAACATTGCTGCTTTATCTTCACTCCATTCCAGAGTGCTGGCTAATATTACATGCATGTGCCTCTAAAGCCAGCTATTATATGTTTCCTAAATAAGAACAATATATAAATTAGAAAACTAATGGAAAAAGTATCAATATTTTGGCATCACTTTGAGAAATTATATAATGGCAGGAAGTATTAGGTACAGTCGTAATAATAGTATTTTTCTATAAATTATTTTTCTCTATTTAAAATTAACTTATAGGGTTAGGGAACTAGCTTGGCAGTCTAAGTACCTGCCTAGCAAATGCAAGGACCTGGGTTAGCTTCCTGGTACTGCATGCCATGCCGACCTGGAATCCTGGGGCACCATGCTGACCACTGAAACTGAGCATGGTGGCACAAACCTGTAATCCCAGCACTAGGCAGGCTGAAATAGAAGGATCACTATGAGTCTGAGTTGTGTAGTGAGACCCTGTACCAAGTAAATAAATAAATGTTTAAAACAAATTTTTACTAATAAACTTCTAGCTCTACATAGTATACTTCAACAAATATGATGAGTTCACCTCCCTCACTTTAGAAAGAAATAGAAAGCATTATTTATTACTATTTGCACCAAATTCAAACAAATCTAAGAAAACCTACTCCAGAGTTACCAGAGAGATGAGATGACAGAGCTGGGTCAAAGGAAGCTGATAGGGTTCTGGTGGGGGAAATCCGCCCTAGGCACAGGTGATGGCCTGCGGAAGAACCTGTGCCCATCAGAGCCTGAGATACACAATGCCATCCACCCAGTGTCTGCCCCGTGTGTGGCTGCCCCAGCTGTACCAACTCTGCCCCCGCTTCCCCAGAGCCCAGAGTGCAGTGGAGAGACCAGAAGAAAGGGGAGGGGGCAACATGAGCAAGGAGCAAACCGGTCCCATGCCCCGGCATGGGCTTCCTCAGTAGTGCTGCCAACCTGGCTCAAAAGCCTGGTTCTGTCAGGAGACCATTCCGCTTCCCAGAGGTGGGTGACCTCATTCCAATACATACTCGAGAGTTCTGGGCCAGGTAAGGTGAGGCCTGTCACTCCAGCCCTTGGAGAAGCAGAGGTAGGGAAGACTGCAAGTCTGAGTCCAGCTGCCTACAAGGAAGCCAGTCCAGATGCTCTCCAAGACCCCTGTGTATGGGGTGTGGGGCCTGCTGGCTTCTCTGGGCCAGGCACCATGCCAGGACCCTGCTCCCAGAGTCCTCATCTGCAACATGTGGGCTCAGCACCTCTTCACCATTCCACAGGTCTCCTGAGGGGCCCCAGGTCTGAGTCCCTGTCACATACATCTGAGCATTTGGTTATTCCAGTCAGGTAGGCACACATGCATGGTAAATGTCACAAGTAGGCTTCATCCTTCCTAGGAGTTACCTTACCAAGGTCCAGAGGAGCCCACATTTTAGTCCATGGGTTACTCCAGTCCTGCCATCCTTCGGTCCTGCCTATGCCAGGTCAAAACAAACCTCCATGGGGCAATCAGTGAGCATATTCATGTCTTGTCTTCTAAGGTGTTGGGCCTCAGCTCCACGTACATCACTAAGTCCCCCTATCCAGAATACCCTGGGCTTGCTGTCAGAGTAAGAATCTTAGCCAGTAAGAGAAAGAGCTCCACAAACAAACCCTTAACACTGTCACTGAGACTCTCAGCAGGCAAATCTTGTCAGGAGATAACATGGCAAAGCTGTTAAAATGATTAATTTATTTTCTGCAAAATGAATAGCAATGTCTCCTTACATTGTCTTGTATCTCTCTTCTGTATACATGATCAACTACGAAGCCTAATTTTCACTTTTCCTCTTTTCTCCAAAATCTGTCATATGTTCTAGTTACCTGTGTATGACAAGGTTTTGCAACTCTTGCTTCCCATCCACACAGGCAGTGAGGCAGATGGCACGCCCAGATCCTGCGGATGAGGGAAGGGATGAGGGAAGGAAGCGCGCGAGGAGAGGGGTGGCACGCAGAAGTGCGTGACACAGCCATAGCTTGCAGCACAGCCCCAAAGCTCCCTCTTCCTGAAGGCCTACCTGAAGGTGCCAAACAACAGGGGCTGTGTCACCGCTTATGTCTCTTACGACTCTTCTATTCTTGTAGTGTACCATGTCACTGAAAGTTCCCTGTATGTCCCCAAGGCAACATTAAAGCACACAGCAACCAGAATGTCCTATAAGTGTTGTCTGAAGGGTGCTGGGCCCTGGGCACACGGGTGCTATCTGAGAAACTGCCTTCCTGCCTCATATCCTTTCCTGCTAAGTCACTGATTCCTCAGGGGTCAAGTGCAGAATGGAGAAAGCTACCTGTATCCCTGCTGCACGGCGTCACCCCCTCCTGAGAGTCTGTGTGGAATCAGGCTCTTTGGCAACTTCCTGTCCCACTGCTACTGGCCGCTGAACTCTCACCCTTTCAGCACTTGGGTCTCCACTAACCCCATACTTCTCTGTTAATAGGTTAATAAACCTTAATTGCCACAGCTGTCTTCAGGTGTTTTTTGTTTGTCTTTTTTTTTTCATCTGGGCTGGCTGTGGACAATTCTTCAGACTCAGTAACTGCACCACCATCAGCAGTGTCCTTCCTTCGCTTGTTTATTGTGAAAATCAAATCAACCTTCTGTACAGAAGCTGCTCTCCTTGTGATGGGAGCTGCAGCTGGTAAACTCACTGCACGCTGAAAGTATCACAAGCAGAGGATGTGTTCAGTGCCCTGAAACCTCTGGGCACCTGTTGCAGCACACAGCACCCCAAGAGCACCTGTGCTTCCCCCAGGGGCCTGGGCACAGCTGGGAGGGCTGCGCTTTACCAGCCCAGGAAGAGATGCAAATTTTAAGCTACAAGCATGTTTCTACTAAGTGCCTATCACACCACCAGAAAGTAAATTTTTTTAAAAAAATTAAGTAATAAGTGAACCCGTCGTAAGATGGGAATAATATATATTAAAAATAGTTATGAATTAGAAAATACCACACAAGGTGAGGTAATTATCCCTGCCACCTTGTTGTATAAGCCTGAGAAGCTTGCATCATGTTAACCACGTCATACTCGCTGTTTCCCACTTCCCTTTCACACCTGAAGTGCTTGCCTCGTTCATCTTCACGGGCAGCCAGCAGAGAGGCCGCACAGCCGCTGCACTTCTGTGACCTTGGGCAGTTCCTGATGGCTCAGCCATCTCCAAAAGGGGCCTCCTCACGAGGGCTGCCAAGAGGCGCCACTTCAGGTAGAGCACACTGCAGGCATTGGTGCCGTGTCTCTGGGCCGGCTGCTTCTCCCACCTCATGTGGCACAACCTATCATGCCAGTCTGCAGCCTACAAAGCGTTTACACATCTGCACCTGGGTTTCAAGAGCAGGACCAAATCTTATTGCACTTTCTCCTAAGGAAGGTGACAGCACAGTGCTGAAATGGCAGCATCTGCGGGAGTGAGGGCAGCCCTGGCTCCCTGCCTGACTCCTTCCGTACTCCTCACCAACTGTAGCAAGGAAGCCTGTGTTTGGGGCAGGCAAGCCAGCTACAAAAGAAGGGCTGCAGAGAGAGGGACAGCAGAGAAAACTAGGAGAAGCCAGGGCCTGCTGACTGAGCTAGGCATTAGACTGTCACATCACAGAGCTAAGGGATGGATCTCTTCCGTCATGAAGGATGAAGGGAGCACGCAGCAGAAACCTGGATTTGCTGAGGGACTTTCCAACTTGCACCAGGAGGTTTAGGGTAAAGCATGGAGTTGGAGAGGGAAGACCACAAGGAAGCTCCAGGCCCAAAGAAGTGGTGGCACCAGTGTGGGTTGTGCTCGGAGGCTGAGGCATTGCTCACCTCATGCTCTAGTCACTGAATCCTGGAGCTCAGCTCCAAGCCACCTTTTGGCTCTGCTGCTCTGGGTGCTGTGAGCTACATTTCTGCTTTTCTTGATGTCCCCTGCTAGGCTCTGGTCATCAGCCCTGGAGGAGGCTGGAATGGAGGAGCCAGAGGGCCGGAGCCACCCTACCTCTCAGCATCCTGGCAGCACCACATCTGCAAGTCCCTGTGTCAGCCTGACCAGCGCAGCAGCTTTGCAGGTGCCTGTATCACAGATTCATCACATCCCTCCCCAGAAATTCCAGCAGCTTCTCTTCCAGGATGGGTCTTCTGAGATCAGATTCCTGCCTGCTCTTCCTCCTCCCCAGAGGCCTAAGACTCAGGGCTGAGGAACCCCGGCCCAAGTGAAGGTTCGGGTGCACTCATTCCAGGCTCTTACCAGGTTCCCTCCGTGCTAGAGGACTTGCAATCTCCACGATTCCTTTGTGTTTTCATTTTCGCTCAAGTTCTCTCCCTTAAAGGTTTATGTTTCTTTAGATTCAGTCCTCCATATTTAAGCATGTTCAGGATACACACACACACACACACACACACACACATACACACACACACAATGTGATTTCTCTTGCCTCACCCCTAACGAAATCAAGGAAGGAAGGGAGAAAAAGGCAGGCAGGCCAGGAAGAATCTGTATCACCCTCCCTGTTCTTATTCTAGCTAATAATTAACTAGAATATAAGATTTAGAAAAACCAACACACAGCACAAAGCTAAATGCAGAAAGAAAAGGTGTCAACAAACTGCTCAGGGGGTAACCAAGATGCTCACTCTGTCACAGAGCCTTGAGTGGACTAGGGAACCTTCAGAAACACCTTATCACCTTACCCTCGATGCTCAATACTGTCTGAGCACAAACCTGCGCTGAAGTGCCCCCCCCACCCAAGGCCAAGATGCCAGGCCAGGCTCTCCCTGATAAGGAGAACTCTTGGGATGCAGGAAAAGGGGCATTGGATTGGGCAAAAGGAGGCCACAGCTTCTGGAGTTTCTGCTTGCCATGCAACAGCGAGCCCCCTCATGGGCCCCTGCAGAGATGCAGCCCAGCCACAGCCCTCAGGGCTGCCATGAATTGTGCTTGATCACCAGAGCTGAGAAGGGAGGCACAGCCCTGAGCTGTCACCACAGTGGGGCTCTGTCCCCACTACTCTCTGCTGCCCCCAATGTCACAAATTAGCCTGAGCCTGACTAAAGCAGAAGCAAACATTTCCCTACAAACGATTTTTCAATAGCTTCCTCCCAAATAACTCGAGGATTCAAAATGGTGTGCAATACCTCACTCTTCTCCTCACCTGACAGGTAACAGGTAGTCAGCCTTTGTTCTGAAGGAACACGAGACCCGAATTTGACAGGCCGGAGAGGATGCAGTTTCTCATGGCAGAGGTTTCCAATGTTCTGACTGTCTTTTATTGCTTCCTTCTTTCCCATCTTTTTTTTTTTTCTTTTTTGAGACAGAAGCTGCAAATCGTTGGGGGGAAGGAAGAGAAAGGCTTCCTAATTTCAGCTGAAGGGCTGCATCTGTGCTACTTCAGCTTTCTCTGAGGCCTGTTTTCTTAACACCAGTTTTCTGGTCTCTTTGAGTTAGGAAACGATCTGCTGCTGGCTGGTGGGTGGGGCTATAGGGTCTTGAGAGCTTCTGGAGTTGCTAAGTTTGTCACTGCTGCCCTGGCCACCTAGATTCTCTCTTCACATCCATTCTGGATTGCCTGTGCTATGCTACTAATGAACTGAAACTGCTGCTATGCTCAGGAAGGCTCTGGTCAGCTCAACTTTTTCTGATTGTGACAGAGAGAAGAGGAGAAAACACAGATGGGTGGAGGGAAAGGTCCAAGACACATGGAGGGGGGGGGGATTGGAGGAGGGGCAAGCAGAGGGGGAAAGGAAGGGAGAGGAAGAGCCATTCATTGCACAAAAGGACCCAGCAGAGAGTTAGCTGCCAGACTGAGCAGCAGGGGCTAAGCTATGGGAACCCGCATGGCGGGTGGTCCTACATCACTTGCACACCTCCTTCTAAGCTTCTTCCATGTGTGGCCTGCTGTGCCTGCCTGGCCAGGGCTGCCTGTGCTCTGGATTGGAGGCCCTTCTTTCCTAAACGGAAGAGACACAGATACAAGCACAAAGGTCACGTGAGCATCAGACACTGACTGCTCAGCCTCCAAGTTTCTAGGGGTTGTTGACAGGAGTGGCTGAAAAGCAGATCCCTTTAGTGGCTGCCAAGGTCTGAAGCTCTAGAGAAAAGGCACTGGACACAGCCAAGGAACTGAGGAGAGGTCTGGGTTGGAGGCATGGTCTATTTTAGCACTGACACACTCATATATCTTCCATTGTTAGAACTCACTACTGGGCTGGGGAGATAGCTCAGTGGTCTAAGCACCTGCCTGGCAAGCACAAGCACCCAGGTTTGATCCCCAGTATCGCATGCCTTGCTGGAATCCTGGTGTGCACACCTGCAATCCCAGCATTAGAGAGGCTGTCAAATAAACAAACAAACAAATAAATGATTAGATCTCACTACTATTTTCAGTGGATTTAAAATAAGTGATAATAGCAGTTGGATCTATTAAAGATTTGAGCCAATCAGAATAAAAAAAAAAAGTCACACTGTAAAAGGCTTGAGCAGGGACATAATATATAAACATCTCCAAAATGCACTGTCTACAAACACATTAGCACCAGTCAGCCCCTGTTGCTCTTTTTTCCACTTCTTCAGTGAGGATCTACTGAACAGCATGTGCAGTGAAACATGAAAGACATATATATGTGAGACATTGAGATTTGAATTCTTTTCCACAAGAAGTTTACATACTAGAAAGAGAAGTAAAATGGCTAAAATAAATATTTAAACATTACCTAAAGTAACTTCAGGAATAAAGTACAAACACAGTACTAGGGGAGGTTAAGGAGCAACATGACCAGTTGGGATGTTGCTGAAGGAAGGCCCATGAGAATTTGAGGACTGTATGATGGTGTGAATGGGAGAGAGGACAGAGAATTAGTGCAATGAAAAAATGCATCCAGCAAAGATATCATATGGGCAAAGCCTGGAAATCCTCCATAAGGGTCCCGCAAGCTACACAAGTTATGGCAAAGATGAAGAACATTTAGTGTGCTGGAGCAAGAACACAATTTAAACAACCAAGTGTACATAGCTGGTGGGTTCCAGGGTGAGTGTAGCAGAACAGAAGCCAGGTCTGCATCCTGCAGTCTTCCAGAGCAGTTAGTGTAACAGGTAGATAGAGGCTAGCATTTCTGATCAGAGTCAACCAACTCCTAAATACAAGAAACAGACCCTGTAGTCTAGGATCTGTCCATTCTGGAGTTTTCCTTTTTTACCCCTGCTAGGCCTTGGCCTCTCAATGAGACTTTTAGGTTTCTAAACACTTAGGTGTATTATTCTTCTTCCCAGGCCCCAGAAAACCACAATTCTGGGAACAAAGTCAAAAGAAGCATTCTTATCCAAGCTCCCAAGGCACTAACACCAGAGCTCCCTGAACCTTTCCCAAAGTTCCAGGACACAAGCTTGGGTGTACTTGCCAAAGAGAATCACTGCATCCATACTTGTTCTTTCACATCCATGGTTTTACCTAAGTATGTGGTCAATATGTATAATTGAGTAATGTTAGGATAAATCTTCGCAGCTGACTTGATTGGGTTAGTCATTTCCCACAATTAATCCAATTCCATAAAAGTTCACTCTGCTTATAATGTTCAACGTGATTAGATGTTAAAAAATTTAAGATGAGTGCAACAAGACCTTAAAGGAGGCAGGGAGATAGCTCAGTGGTCTAAGCACCTTCCTTGCAAAAGTAAAGACCTGGGCTCAATCCCCAGTACAGCATGTTGTGCTTGCCCTGTGTGTGCTGGCCACTGAGGCCAGGTATGGTGGCACATGCCTATAATCCCAGCACTGGGGAGGCTGAGATGAGTAAATCATTATCAGTCCAAGCTGTGTAGTGAGACCATGTACTAAAGAAATATATCAATAAATCTTAAAAAAAAAAAAAGACCTTAAAACTCAATGAAACAAAAAGGTTACCCTAGGAATGCTCATAACAAAATATGACCAACTATATGTAAATGCAAAATCTCACAGAATGATTATTACATAAGTGTTGGTTGGGGTAAAAAATGAATGTGAATAGTGTATTAGTCCCATCTCTTACAAGCAGATCATATGCTGGAAATACTTTCCTTGGAGGTAGAGACAGATCTGATCAAATACTCATACTCTTGTCCTGTCTCATCTCATCCTGAGTCCCAATCTCTGTGCTGGATGATATCAAAGTTCATGGGACTGTGTGAGACACACAACATGTACTGGAGCTGGGGAGTTCTCATCCAGGCTGTCTGAGAGCCTAATCGCCCAACCAAATGAACCCACATCTGAGAGAAAGGTCTTTTGTGAAAGCTCCTCAGGGAATCTGACACACTGGGGTTCATTGAGAACCACTGCTCAAGCCTGAGGCAGCATGCTCCTATCACTCTGTAAAGGCCACTGCTGCCACACACATCCTTCTTCACCAACATGGGTGCCTGCTGCGAGGTCCAGCTCAGTCCACTGACAGCTCTGGGTACATCAGCTGTCATGCACTGTGCCCTTCCCATATTCCGGGAGCTGAGCTAAGCTCACACACATGTGACAGATGATCTTCAAAAACAAACTTAGGGGTAAGTATAGGGGAGAAATCGCAGCTCATGGAATTTCAGTGGCCTGCCCTGAGTCACACAGCTACCCAGGTTGGAGCTGAGATTCGAACCCAGCCTGCTTGCTTTCAGACCCTGTGTTTTTAATTGCCAAAATTCACCAGCTCATTTATATGTATGGAATTTCAGGTTTCCAAAATGTGTTCTGCATCTGTGCACAGAAAGCCATTTCATACACATTTATCCCTAAAATGGAGAAAAATTAAGAATCTGCTTGCATGGGATTTGCCAAAAGAATATATATGCAGCACGTATTTTCATAAAACATTTTCCTGGTTGCGAGTGTCCAATCACAGCATCTGGAGTCTTACCTGGACCCCACTGCATTCCTAGACACAGCTCTAGTTTTCAGGTGACACTGACGGTGTCAGCATAAGGCTGCAGGCCAGCACTCCTGCAGAGGTGACTGCAGTCAGCCTACAAATTGAGCAGCCTCTGAAACACCCGTCACTGCCCACTGCGGCCAAAGCGATAGTAGTTTTGTTGTTTTCAAAATAATAAACTGACTCTTGTCTTGTCATTGAGAGAGTACTGCCAATGACAAATGAGTTCCCTGAGCTCAGCCCTCTGCTAAACACTTACTATGCTCCTGTCATATGAGTACTGATCCTGCAGCTAATAGGAGTTAATGTTTACAGAGCTCTTACAGTACGCCAAACAGGGTCCCAGTGCTTTCCTCTAATCTTCAAGCCAGCTCCTCATTACAAATGAAGACACAGGGGCTAGGAAGCCTGGAATGGTCACAGTGGGCAGTGGCAGACCTAGGTGTGCCCTGAGCAGGTTTGACTTCCTGGGTCTTTACCTCCCCTTTAAAGTTTACTGGAGCACAACTCACAATGGGTTTACAACCCAAGTACTATGAGTTGAGACTACTGTGAGTTGAAAATGCACTCACTACACAAGGGACATCACAGGGTGGCCTTGCCCATTAGAAATGTTTTCCAGATGTATACTTTAGTCCACAGTGGGTCAAATTCATCACAGATAAACCCCCTTTTATAATAAAGTGTTGCATATTTCAAACATACACACAGATAGGCGTTTTGCACACAATATGGATTATAAAAACATGAAATACAATCCAAGAAATGTTGGCCACAGTCTTGTACATTGTAGGTGGCATTCCTTCCTGACCAAGGAGCTCAGCTCATACCGTGGCTTAGCATCAGGAGGTGGGATGAGACTGTGTATTGATAGCTTGGAAACTGATCCGAATGAGAAAATCCAGTGCTGGAGGGATAGTTCAGTGCTATAGCAGTTGGTGAACATGTGTAAGGCCCCGAAAAACCAATCATACATGCACACGCATCTCTCTGTCTCTGTCATTCTCTCTGTCTCTCTCCATCTGTCTCTCTGTCTCTCTCCATCTGTCTGTCTGTCTGTCTGTCTGTCTGTCTCTCTCTCTCTCTCTCTCTGTACTGTTTCCACTGAACACATACTATCACTGCATTACAGCAGTGTCCTAAGATCAGAGGTTAGGAGCAGTTTCAAGCACAGCAATTAGCTAAGTAAGACAGAGCCTTCAAGGCTGAGAAATACTCTTCACACACTGAGTAGTGAGCCTGAGGTTTTCTGTGTAAGGCTGAAGGAGCAGCATCATAAGGCTAGCCCAAAAGTGTCAAGGGGTCATCTGATAGAATATTAATTCTGTGAAGAATTTCCTGCAGAGATGATCCCTATGCTGTTGGGGCAAATATAAAGATGTTGAAAATGGCAAGTGTGATTGTCAAGTGACACAGAGGAAACTCAGACTGATCCATCACTCAATGACCTCCAAGGACCCTGAAGGTTGCCTAGTGATTAGAGTGTTACAGATGCTGCTCACAGGGAATTACATGTACAAGGACAAGGTGAGCAATGAAATAAGGGGTGGCAGGGAGTACTCAGTGGAAGGACTCCTGTGATGAGGAGAGACCCCATAGGTAGAATCAGTGGACAGCACTAGTTCACAGAAGACATGTATTGTCTTTCTTCTTAGCTAGGGGAAAAGGTAGGCATCACCACAACATCAGCACGTGGCAAGATGGCACAGAGAGAGGGAGTAGCATCCATGCTTGCACTGACAGATATGACTGTAACTTGCTTTTAACACCAAGGTACAAAACTGATTGCTCATGGGGCAATGTGTAGTTGTGTGTTTTAAGGTGAGTGATTTGTTTATGCTTGAAAATCAGGAAATGTGGCATAATCTTGGTTTCTAACTCACCTTCTGGAAATAGGAAATAAGGTAGCACTAGGTTTGGACTTCCACGTGCTGTCACAGCAGCTCCACTGCCCCATAGACAATGGCCCTGTGACTTCCCCTCGACCTTTCCAATGGGCCCCACATTCCTGGCCATGCCCATAATGAATCGGTGGCCTGAGCTCAGGTTCTAAGACCAGCAGGGAATGAGGCTGCTCTGGGAAGAATGCAGGGGCCATGCTTCTGAGCAAGGGGAAAGCCCAGCCTGCAGAGGGTCACTGCCATCTTCACCAGGGACTAGATGGCCAGTGCCAAACCACTGTCCCCAAGTCCTGGAGCTTGCCCTTTTGTCTCTTCCTGCTCACCAAATTAGAGCTTTACATGTCACCTCACAATTTACACAAATACATCATTTAACAGCATGCCCATAAATACTATTCTCTTTGCAAATGACAGTACTGATGTTTAGAGTTAAGTAATTATCTGAGGTAACACCACAGACTGGCCTACCTCCAGAGCCAATGAGCCTGACATTAGAACATTTAAAGTACTAGATAATTTTTTGAAAAGGGGTTTGCATAGGCAAGTAAGACTGGAAAACATTAACTTCTGGCTTCTTACTGTAAGTCTCTCAAAATCTTTAAAATCCTAATGGGCTTTGTGAATCTCTAAGTAAATATAGCCATATCCCCAAATTCAGTCAATACATCTCCTGCATAGAATATGTTATGGTAGAAAGGATGAGATTCAATGCAATAAGAATGAATATTTCTAATTATGGGTGAGCAACACAGATTTCCTAAAATAAATCAAATGGTTTGAACTACTTCACTTACTAAAATCTACCACCTTATGATTCTACTTTTTGTAAAAAAATGTATGCACTTCGTACAGTGCATACTATACTATGCAGCTCAGACTCACGGTGATCCTCCTGTCTTCAGCCTCCTCAGCGCTGGGATTACTGGTGTGCGCCACACGCCCGGACCTGGCTGCTGACTCAGCACTCCCTCGGATGGAGCCAGCACCACATGTGAGACCAGGATCACACCCTGTTCCTGTGCTTGCCTCCACAAGCGCTTAGTCTGCTGGGCTATCTTGGAATCCAATCCCACTTTTTCTTAACTAACCTGAATTATCCTGAACTAAAATAAATCCTATGCCATGACCATCTTAATATGAAATTTTATTAACTGTAGTTCTAATACTTCTATAAGAGCAACATAATAAAAACTTCTTACAGATATACAACATTTTGATGCTTACTGTTTTATACATTCCTCAATACAACCTTTGTGGACAGTAATCACTGTGTACCCATTTTTCCAATGAAGAAAATTAGATCCAAAAGATTAACTTGTGAAGGTTAAAAAAACCCAAAATTTCCAAGTAAGAGATGTTGCATTAATCCATTCTTTCCACTGAAACATCTGGAAGACTTTCCAGTTATTAATATACTGACTAAATATCATTTTCATATATTTTAGTATTAAAACTTTTATTTTCTATTCATTTGAAGATTATTCATGTGTTTAAATCATATAAGTACCAATTAGCCACACATTTTGAATAATCCCATTTCTAAATCATGGTAGTTTATATATACATTAAAATAAGACTCCTAACTAATGTAGCTTACATGTATTAGAAATTAATATAACTTTAATATACTGAACAACTAATCTTAAGAACCAGTAATTTTTAATACTGAAAATATAGCTTTCAAGTCTTTAAAGAGCTAACACTGTTCTTCAAATTCTTCCAAAATAATTGAAAAGGAAGGAATAGTTCCAAAAGACCAGTGTTACATGTACATCAAAGGTATATAATGATGGTCATCATCAGAAAAGGAAAGGAAGCAAGGAAGGAAGGAAGGAAGGAAGGAAGGAAGGAAGGAAGGAAGGAAGGAAGGAAGGAAGGAAGGAAGGAAGGAAGGAAGGCAGGCAGGCAGGCAGGCAGGCAGGCAGGCAGGCAGGCAGGCAGGGTGGCATAAAATAAGCATTGGTGATGGTGTAGAGAAGTGAAGCCTTGTTCACTATTGGTAGACCTGTAAATTGGCATGAATGTTATACAAAACAGTATAGGCACTCCTCAAAAAATCAAAAAAGAACCTTACGATTGACAGCATCCAGACTTTACAAATAACCTGAGTATCATCAATAGATGAATGACTAAAGTTCTGTGTGTGTGTGTGTGCACGCGCACATAATATGGAATTTATATAATATCTAATATTCTTTATCCATAAAAGAAGGAAATCCAGATCCTGCTCTTCTTGGCTAACATGAATGAACCAGAGCAACATTATGCTCAGTGAAATGAGCCAGATACAGAAAGACAAACACTGCAAAATCTCACATGTGGAACCTGAAACTAGCTGCACTCATCAAGGCAGAGCACAGAAAGGCAGCTGCCAGGGCACAAGTGAGGCAGGCGAGAGCTGGGCAGACCCTGGCCAAGAGGCAGGCTCTCAGCTGTAAGGCGAGCCCAGTAAGGCTGGGCATCTCTTGGGCAGCATGGTGAGCACTGCTAATAACACTACTGTTTACCTCGAATTCGATTTTCACAGCACCGGACTCCAATTACAATGGTAACCATGGGTGGCGATGGACATGTTAATTAACTCGATTGTGGTAATAATTATTCAATGTGTACATGGATCAAAGTGTTATATTCTATACCTTGAATACACATGTTCTAATTTCAATTAAATATTTTTAAATGAAATTAATATAAGACACAAATATGGAAGGTTTTGATTTTTAGCCTGTGAAGAGCAAATATTTATTTACCTCACATAATTCTGCTTTCTTTTTGTATACAGTTATTCCTAAACATTTCTAGCACTGTGCTTGGGAATGAAAAATAATATAGGAAGGATATTACAGTAATAAAAATAAGGCATTTTTCTTCCCTGCACTCCTCTTGTCATTTAGTTTCCACATAACCTAATTCTTATTCTGATCAGAGAGGAAGGAACTGAAAATCAGGATTTTATTAACACCGCCGCTACCTCCCCATTCCCAGCACATGCACAAACACAGTGCTTTGGTTTCTAATTATGCATTTCACAGATGAGCTTGTCTGGCTGCTTGCCATGCACATGATGTATAAAGTAGCTTTTGTTTTCTGAGATTTATGTCAAAGACCTCTTCATTAAGTGCTATTGGAGGGGAGATACGTATCTATGGAAGGTTAAAAAAAACAAAAGAACATGATGATAAAAATAGCCATCAAGGAAATATACAAGTAACAGGCCCTAACATGGTCTTTCTCCAGAAGATTGCTTAACACACACATACACACACACACACATACACACACACGTACATATTTACGCAAACGAACAGACACACTGGGAGGAAGGGTAGGAAAGAGGAGAGAGGAAGGGAAGTGTCAGAAGAGGAAGGGATTACTGCAGAAAGGCATTTAAAAGTCCTTTAAAGTACATGATTCCTATTCAAGTTAGCATCACTCAGAGAATGGACAATGGAGGCTTGCTGAAATAATAAGCACAGGTTTGCTCGTTTGCCGGTTTGTTTCAATGGTGTGGTGACAAGACAATGGTGTTGTGAGCCTTACTGGGTTCTTCAGAGCCTGGTGAGCTCTGCCCAGCCTTCCCTCAGCAGTATGGGGTGTACAAGAGTAAGCACGAAAGAAGAGGGAATGTGATATGGGAATGGCGTCCAAAGCCCAAGGGTCTGTGGCTCTTCTAGCTTCTCCTCTTGACAAGAGGAACTCAGCTGGCAAGGCTTTTGCCTGTGTACCCAAGGGGTGTGTGTGTGTGTGTGTGTGTGTGTGTGTGTGTGTGTACGTGCGTGTGTGTGTACACACGCATGTGTATAAGAGTATGAAAATTAAAGCTGGTGGCTGTTCCAGAACTTATAAAGAGGTCTACTGGAAAAGCCCCTTTGTCTTTGAATTCCAGTACAAAACAGTTGAAAAGCCATTTAACACAGCAGCAGTGTTTTCTCCAGAACTCCCAGAACATCTTAGCTTTTGGGACACACAAGAGAACTTTTAACAGAGGCTGCCTTCCTAGCAAAATCAGCCCTTGCCAGTGCACAGGACCAAAGGACTGCAGAGCTGGTGAGCACATGGCCAGAAGAAGGAAGAAGACCAGTGGTGTTCCACCCTAGCTCTGCCACCTGCTGTCAGCTCGGTAGCCACAGGCTGTGACACAGCTTTCCTGCTTGGATTTCTCATCTGTACAGTATGTCAGCAACAGGACTATTAGGGAACAACAGGACTCTTAGAACAGTACCTGGAAGCAAGATACAACTGTGTGTTAAGCCAGCCATACCAACAGTACACACACAGTGAGCAAGTTGGTTTCTGTTATTGAACAACTTGATGTATTACTAATTTAACTGCACATACATATTTTTCTGGAAGAATTTACTGCTGTATAAATGAAATTATTTGGAAGTAAAGCTAACTTTAGTCACTTCACAAACAGAGAAACTGAGGCAGTGAGAAAGCAGAGTTAAACATGTATCATTTTTCCAGATGTCCTACAAAGTGCCACACAATGGGCTGTATCCACAGCAGGGGCTCAACTAACCCTGATGGTCTGAGATCTACCTGTGAATGCCACTAAGGTAGAAGTGCTCTGCTTTATTCTAATTTCATTCATTATACAGACGCTAAAAAAAAATTAATCAATAAATCAACCATTTTACAGTGAACTATTTTGATTTGACAATGACTTTTCAGAAAAGCATGAGAGCACTCCTCCATTAGCAAGATGTCTGTCTGGAGTGTTGCCGCCTAGTGATAAATGAGTGAGGGCTGGACGGCACCAGCACTGCAGTTCGGTTATGCCAGTTACGCCTTGGTGCCTGGCCGAGCCCTCGGTGAATCTGCCTTTCATGGCTCTGCATGAGCATCACAGCTTACCACGCTTGAAAATGCTCAGTTTGTCAGAATACGCTGCACAGAACCTCAGAAATCTGGGCAGATGGGCAGCACTGTGTGGCAAGGACACCAGAAACTTCTTTATTTTGCAATTCATGCTTTTAACCAAGGGGAAGGACTACACTACTTTTCTGAGAGATAGTGAAAAAATATTTTGAAAAAAGGTAATTTTTTTTTCAATCTGCTGAAATCCATCAAAAGTTAGCCCAGTTGTGGTTTTATATTGGTATCCAAAAATATTCAGCAGGCAAAGACTCTCACAAGTGGTCAGACTGAACCATATGAAATTGCTAATAAGTGTGTTTGCTCCTCTAAGACACTATTTCATACAGCTTTTGCTATGGCAAGACTTAGGATAAACCTGTAAATTGCTAATCTATTCCCTCTTATACAAATGGGAGGTGCTTAGTACTTTTTTGTTTTTTCTTTTTTAGAAAAATTGTACAGATTACAGAAAGTAAATGAAAAGTACCTACCAACACTCACTAGGGCCATGTTAAGTGCTGCTGAGGGTTGCTCAGTGTTCACAGCAGGAGTATCAGCGTCCGGCTCTGAGGCTGACGTGCTGACGTAAATGGAAGCCAGAAGTATCACACTGTGATCATTTTTAAAAGCACCCAGGGGAAATAACCTGTTTCCTTCAGGAGACACTGCTCTGTGCACCCTGTGATGGGCAGGACCCTGCGCTGGGCTGTTCTGCCTTCTCTCCCTCTTTAGCCTGAGCAGCAGTCAGCAGCTGGAGGACAGTTGCAGAGCTCCAAGCAAGTAACAAACCAGCCCAATGCCCCACAAACACCTGGCTGGAAACAGCCTGTGACTGGGCGGAGAACCATAGTGTGGCATCCAGGCTGTACCGCGTGGCTTCTGCAGTGCCAGCACCTGCACCCTAGAGGGAGAGATGATTTAGATCTCAAATAGCAAGCAAAATATAACCATATACAGGCTTTCTAAAATCTACCCTTTGCCCACCATGGCCTCCTCTCATTTCTTCCTGTGTAGTGTACTTTTAGTTCATAATTTCCTTTGACATCCCTACCCAAAAAGGCACTGGATATTCAGAAGCTGCTTCTGTGCCTTGATTTTTCTCCCAAGCTCCAGTGCTAGGCACATGCATGCACATGCATACACACAGACACACAGACACACACACACACACACACACACACACACACACACACACACACACACACGGGCTCTTGTGAAACAAACTGAACAGTGGACACCGCAGAGCCAGCTGAGACCTGGCTCACTGCACTCTGGATCTCTGAACAGCCGTCAGGCTGCAAACCTACCAAACAACTATGGGCTTCCTGTGTGATCTGCCATACTCTGTGAATTCTAAATCTCTGATGTAATTTGACCCACCAAAAGACAACCTAGGCTGGACAAGGCAGGGTGGCATGGCAGAGGGCCACTGAAGAGAACAGTCCATGGCACCCAGAAGGCAGCAGAAGCAACAAGGGGCCTTAAGAGTGCCTTTCTCTCCCTTTTGATTTATCCAGACTGCTTAGAGCAGGTAGTACACACATCATTACTTCTAGTGGCCTTCAGCCTAGCATTCCAAGGCCACTCACTTTACTCTAGCCACCTCTGACAAATCCCATCTACGATGGCATGAGGCCTTGGGAGGTCATCTAAACACAAGGAGTAATATTCCATCTCCAAAGACTCACGCATATCCTTTCATGGAAAAAAAGCATTTAGTCCACCTCCAAGAGTTGCCAAAGTCCTAAAAGTTTCAGTACTAGTGAAAAGCCCAAGAACAAAGTTTCCTGTAAGATTTAAGGCAAACTCTTAGCTGTGAGCCCCTGTACAAATAGAAAGTTAAACACTTCCAATATTCAGTGACATAAGATAGATATTTCCATTCTAGTTACAAACAGGAGGAAATAATGGAATGGGACCAAAGCAAGTACAAAATTCAGCAGGGAAACATTAAGTCTTTCAGTTCCATGTGCAGCATCTAAGGCAATCTGTCCCAAGATATGAGCTCTAAGTGGCTTTGGTGGTTCTACCCCTTCAGCTTCACACTCACAGCTTCACAAACTGTCCTCTCAGGTACACACTGCCTGGCTTCCAAGGGCTTTCTCTGAAATCTAAATGGAAGCTTTCCTGACTACAATTCTTGTATTCCCTAAAATCAGCACCATGTGCATGGCATCAAGATCTGGAGAAGTAGCCAGGCTGTGTAGGTCAAGTGTCTATGAACCAAGTCCCAAGGAACAAATTCCTTAGGGTGCTACCATTCTGGAACATGCTATTCTGGGGCTCTCTTCTCAAAGCACAGTCCACTTTTGCAGTTTTGAGGCTGCCAAGGGCAGGGTACTGTCCTTCTTGTGATCCAGTCACAGCTTTATTCGAGCTTCCTTTCTGGCAAAACTCAAAATGTTTTAAAACATTCTGGTGGGCTTTCTGCTCTTGATTCTCAACATAAATCTGGCTAAAATCCCCCAATAGTAACCAGCCACTACTTCAACATTAGACTGTCTTAAGATTTCTTCTGCAGTATTAATTAGCCCACTGTCCTCAATCTCAGTCTCAGGCAAAGTCTCTGGACATGGGCAGAATGCAGATGAACTTTCTGCCATCAATAAAATACCTCATCTGGAGTCTAAAAGCCAATTCAGTCCTTCTTTCTCATGGAAAACTTCTGAGCCTGGCTTTACTAGCATAATTTCTGTCAACACTCTGGTCTTCTGAGGTCTGATAATCTCCCATCAAGTAATACCTGCAATACTCAGCTCTACTTTTTCAGACAGCACCTCTGAACCTTTCCTAACTCTTTAGCCGGCTCAAAGGCTCAAAACCACATGGTCAGGTATATCACAACAATGACCCTGCTTCTGGCACCAAATTCTCTCTTCTGGTACCAATTTGTCTCATTGCTGAAACAAAATATCCAATACCCATAAGTTAAGAAAAAACAGTTTTATTTAGCTCACAGTTGGTAGAGGTTTCAGTCCATAATTAGCTGGCTCTAAGACAGGGTAACAACAGTCCTTGGCACCCACAAGGTAGCAAAAGCAACAAGAAACTTTAAAATCATTTTTCTGCCTCTTTATTTTATCCAGACTACTTACGTTGCATAGCACTCATACCCTTAATCCTTGTGCCCTTGAGCCTAGCATTACACTATAAATCAATTCCAGTGGCACACACTGTAGATCCAGTCACCTTGGAAAAAGTCCCATCTATAACCACATGAGGCTTTGGGGGGACATCTAAATATAAGCCATAACACATAATGACACTCACAGCTTGATAGCACCATTCATTCTTCCTCTATGAATAAAGTGACCTTACATCACTCCTGTGATACAAGCAGGGAAGGAATTGTGCTCAGTTGGCAAAGAAACCAAGGCTCACGTAACTACAGAACAACATGGCCAGCAATGCTATGGGGCAGTCATGGATCTAGGCTTTAGGAGGGTGAAGCTGTTAGGATGGGGTTGCTTTGTTTCAGGGTGGCTCTTCTTTTGGTTGATTAGTACAATAAGCTCCCTGTGGAACCTTAATTTCTTCAAATAAAAAATGGTAACACCACCCAGAGAATAAAATCATCATAAACTCTCTATTTGCTTTCTATGGGCTCTATGTTCTGACAAAGAAAATGCAAATGAAACTAAAGCAAGAAAAAACAACAGCAACAACAAAACAAGATAAAATGATTACTGATCCAGAACGGGAGGGAAACAGCAGGGTAGAAAAAGCTATTTTTAAGCAGATTTGCAGGTACGCTTGTCTTATTCAGATCCTCAATAAGTGACATTGTTGCCATGGTAATTACTTAGGTGTTTAAGAGAAGAAAGAAACAGATCATCAGTGACTCAATAGGGCAGAAGGTGCTAGCTGTATACTGGTTCTAGTGTCTGGTTGCAAGGTCTGCCATGTACTCAACCCATATATAACATTAAATACTTTCGAATGGTCAAAAGAAAAACATTGGCTTATGTAACAAATAAACTGACCCTTATGCTAAGCCCAAGGAAGAGGCATAAAAATCTTACCCAGTAAGCAGTCATTTTGGTAAAAAAAAAAAAAAAAATATTCAAAAAAGTGTTTTGATAATTTTACAGTTAAATAGTAACTCTTATAGAGCAAGAGAAGTCCTTAAAAATTTATTTAAATATATGTGAAGTACTTAATGCACTAACATGGATATTTATAGCTATAATATTTAAGAGTTACTTAACATTCTTCATTTGGCACTGGGCTAAGGATTTCAGTTGTATTTAAATCTAATTCTCACAACAATCTAATCCTACATGCAGGAATTAATGTGATTCCTATTTTGTAGGTGAGAAAACAGATTTAAAGGCACCTTAAACTTACTAAGGTGGCAGAGCTGGAACTTGACTTCATGTCCGTGTCTCACAAGCATGTTTTTCTTGCTTACTTAGCTTTGCATCTGCCTTTTAAATATCTGAGGCTGTCAACCCTAAAAGCCTATATAATGTGTACACCCTCACAAACCCAGGCTTCTTTATGGCTATTTGATCGCACAGTGACACTCAGGTCCTCTGAAAGTGAGTTTAGCTGAACACAGCCTTATCCCAGGGTAGAGCTCCACTCCTGCTCCTTGGAAACAGGCCCTCACGTGCTGCTGTGTGTGTTAGGCAGCAGGGCTGTGGGTTCTGCAGAGACCTTGAGATTGAACCTTAGGACCAAACTGGTGTGCAGGGATAAGTTGCTATGACAGACAACAGAGGATTCAACTACTGTTTGTCTTTATCCAAATGGAATGGAAATATCACTAAATTTCAGAAAACATCAAATACAAGTCATGTTGCAAGTGGACACTATGAAAGTTAAGTAAGAATGAAGTTTTGAGACCCAAGCTACTATTAGACATTGATATATCCTACTTTCTGGAGCCATGCTCACCAGAGACACTGTTCTTGCCTGTCATGATTTTAGAAGGATTTTTTTTTGGGGGGGCGGGCTACTTCATGTTGCCTTAAGGGCAAGTTTGGTGCAGCTTCTATAACTGGGAATCGAGCCGTAGTCCTATGCATCCGACTGCATTTGCTCAAGCAGTCTTTAAACAACTGAGCTAGCTATTCAGCAAAGCCTCCCCTAACCCCCCATCATGGTTTTAGTGAACAGTTTAAAGTTAAATTAGTTAAATTCTTTAGAAATGATTATAAAAGGAGAAACAGAAAATGATCATAAAATCACATCATATTTAACAGGATCAGGCTGATGGTTTTATATTATTTCTATCCTTGTGAAAGTTTCAGTCCATATACTCCCTCCTTAACAGAAAACGGTGTGGCACCAGGTTCATGCAGTATTACTGTAGTCTGTATGCCTTCCAAATGGTATAACCAAGGAGAGGGGAAACACACATATTCATATTTATATTTTCTACCTAAACAACAACAAACCACAAGATTTTACCCATACTTCTGACTCTAGTTGAACAGCCCAGACTCATTCCTGCCTTTATTTTTTTCATATCTACAGTTCCCATTTCAAACAGTGATAAACCTCACTTCATTATTCTCAAGGTGTTTATGCCTTTGCCCAACCTAGAAAAACACAGGTCAATTCAGTGCTGCACAAACATACTATTGGGGAGAGAGAGACAGAGAGAAAGAGAAAGAGAGAGACAGAGGCGGGTCAGACAGACAGAGATAAAGAGATAGAGACAGAGAAAGCCAGACAGATCATTGTGACTGGTGTTCAATATATCTCTTATAATCCTTTGTGGGGTTTTCAAAGGGGGAATAAATATCATATCATTTCATGGTTTTTTTCTATGCTTAGATACACTTAGAACACAGTTCCCTGGCAAGATGTAGAGCATTACTGACGATCTCTGAAGATACAGAAATCTGTCTGAGAATCACTGAAACAGGATTCTGAGAATCAGAAAGACAGGAGGCAGCTGAGCACAGATGGGATCATAACAGTCACTCTGAATAGAGATGCTGAATCAATGAATCAATAAATAATTCACTGCAGACAACAGAAGTCCTATGTGACTGTCAAAAAGTGGGCAGAAGGGGGGCAAGAACAGGAGGGACTGGGCAGGAGAGAATTTAGTGAACAAAGAAAAAAGGCTCAGGAGTTATGATTCACTCTCTCAGCCACAGGCCAGATTACAAAAGTTAAAATGAGACGGTGAGGACAGTGGTGAAGGAGCAGAAACAGGCTCCCCAGAACCCATTTAGTGGTGGCTGCAACACAGTGGTTCAGGGTTCTGGCCTTTGAGGCACATAGGGATCTGTGCCAGCATGTTAGGAAGCAGCTTTCCGGACATCCATCTCCAAGATTCTGACTGGGCAGATCCAGCTTGGATAGAAGCCTACAGAAAAGTCAGAAGAGGAGAAGACAGAGGCTAGATGGCCTTAGAGTTTTCCAATGAAAAGACAAGCTGGTAAAGCTGAGTTAGAGATGGGGAGGGAGGAGGCATCCACAGAGCCCAGAACTCACAGTGGGAAACCATTCACGTGTAGGAGGGTTAATCAGCCCTGTCACTATACTTTTTAAAGGTTTATTTAATATGGAAACAACGCAAACAGGACTAATGTTAGTTGGGGTTGAAATAAGAGAGGGGCCTGCCTAGGTTGGCAGAAATAAAAGCCTGACATTGACAGATTCATCAAAATACCTATTGGCATTTTTTTTACAGAACTAAAAGGAAAATCTTAAAATTCATATGCAAACACCAAAGAATTGAAACAATTTTAAACTAAATGAGCAAGGCTAGAAGCATCATAATGCCTGATTTCAAATACTGCAAAGCCATAGTAACAAAACTACTATAGCACTGGCACAAAGAACAGACACACAGACCAGTAGAATAGAACAGGGGACACAGAAACAAATCCACACAGCCACAACCATCTGATGCTGAACAAAAGAGCCAAAAATGACAAATGGCACAGGAGACATTGGATACCCAGTTGAGAAGACTGAAACTAGATCCTTATCTTTCATCCCATGCAAATCAATTCCAAATGGCCCAAGACCCAGGATTATGTACATCTGAAACATGCTAGAAGAAAACAGAGGAAACACTTAAGCCATAGGAACTGGCAAAGATTTGTTGAATCAGACTCCAATAGCACAAGAAATAACAGCAAGAGTCAACAAGTGGGACTATATCAAATTAAAAAGCTCTGTACAGCAAAGAAATAACTCGCAGAGTCAAGAAAGAGCCTACAGGAAAAAATCTTTGCCAGCTACTCTTTTGACAGAGGATTGACAGCTAGAATATACACAGAACTCAAAAAAACAGCATAAAAATCAAATAGCCCAACAAATAAATGGGCAAATGAACTGAACTAATATGTCTCAAAAGAAGTAGTGCACAAGGCCAATATGAAAAATGTATCCAACATCTTTAGCAGTTAGGGAAATAAAAATCAAAACTACAGAGATTCTACGTTATGCCAGTCAGCATGGCAATATTAAGAATACAAAACCAATAAATCGCCATGCTTTGATACCCAACTACTTTGAAGTTCATTGGGTTTGGTACTGGATGAATTCTAACATAAAATTGTTTCCTTGTACTCACTATCTGTCTGGTACTTGACTAATAAGGTAGAACATGTTGGTATTAACTACCTCATCCCTCAGTATTCTTTGCTTTCAAGATGACTCACCTGTACACACACAATGTCCCAGAACCTTCTCATGGTCAGTACGAGGTACCACTGTGATAGTGAGGACAGGGGGCCGATCCCTCTACTCATGTAGGAGAGTAAATTAACACAGCCACTATGGAAATCAGCATGAAGTTCCTCAAAAAACTACAACTAGGGCTAGCTTTGATCCAACAATACCATTTCTTAGAATACACCCTAAGAATGAGTGTCAGTATACCGCAAGGATACCTGCATGCTTGTGTTTATTGTGCTGGAATTCACAGTAGGCACACTGTGCCCACCAACAGATAAATGTATAAGAAAATGTGGCATATATGCACAGTGAACTATTATTTGGCCATAAAGAAGAACAAAACTTGTCATTGGTAGGAAAAGGGCTGGAAATGGAAGTTAACATACTGAGTAAAATGAGCCAGACCTAGAAAGACAAATGCATACATCCTTCCTCACATGCACAATCTAAAAAAGGTGACATGAAAACAAAAGAGAGACTATTATGGAAAGGAAGGAAATGAAGAGAGAAGACTGAAAGGTAGGGTAGTGGGATGCCTCAGTTACTTTCTCGTTGCTGGGACAAAATACCCAGCACCCACAAGTTAAAGGAGAAAAGGCTTATGGTAGCTGATGATTTCTAGACGTTTTAGTTGGCTGCTTCTAAGGCAGGGCAGCACAGCAGAAGAGCATCAGAGGAGAAAGAGTCCATGGCACAGCAGCCAGGAGGCCATTAGCTCCTTCTTCTGCCCCTTTCATTCCACTCTGGCTACAAACCTACTCGGTGGCGGGTGCCCACCACACCTATGTCTTTTCTCTTCAGTAAGTCCATCATACACATCCAGAACTATGCTAAACCAATCAGCGGATTAACCCAGTATCACACGCATGATGGAGTCATTCTCAAAAGCCCCACCTATGAGTGCATGAGGCTGTGGGCAGATATCTAGACATAAGCCATAACAGGGGGATGGATACAATCAAGATATATGCATCAAGGGCTGGCGAGATAGCTCAGCAGACTAAAGCGCCTGCTTAACAAGTGCAGGGGACCATGGTTTGATCCCCAGCACCACATGCTGTGCCAGCCCTGCCCCCACAGGCCAGGCATAGTGGCATATGCCTACAATTCAAGTGCCGGGGAGGCTGAAAGCAAGAGGATCACCATGCATCTGAGCTGCATAATGAGATGCAACAATCAAATACATTTAAAAAAAGATATGTGCATCAAAACCCAATATTGTATAAAGTTGAAGGGCATTAATAATGATAAAGGATGAGGGAGCTGAGAGTGCTGGTGGAGAGAAATGCAGAAACAGCTGAGGACAGGGTCAGTCCAGGCTCAGTAGAACAAGAAAAGGGGCAGACTGGCCCAGAAAGAGAGGGCTAGGAGGGAGCTGAAAAGAGGACTTGGTTTGGGAGACAGCATGAAAGATCACAGTATGAGAAGGGATCTGCAATGCAGAAGGCAGCTGGTGGCTCCAGCTGCAGCTGGAAGCAGCCGAGAGTGTTGCTGTGTTTGCTGACAGAAGGTCAAGAACTGTGGCCCCTGGCATTGCCCTGATGCAGGTGGGGAGAGAGAGCCCACCAGGGAGCAAAACCACTAGGCCACTGTGGAGGAAGCAGATAAAGGCGGGAACAGCAGCAAGGGGTATTATGGCCAGGGCACGGGTGAGGAAGGGTGCCACCTCAGAGGATGCCAAGCTCAGAGAGTGCATTAAGTGTCTCCCTATGCCTTTTTTCAGCTTCTGCTTTCATTTTACTTACATTTTTTATTATCAGTCTGCAGGCTAAGGAAGGAACTCAGAGCCCCATGCATGCTAAGCAAGTGCTCTGCCAGTGAGCTACATGCCTGCCGAGGTTCTTTCCTTTTAGGTTTCTTTCACTAATTGTTTATATTTAACTTTAATTAAATAATCAATTAACTAATGCTTAGGATTGACCTAGGGCCTGTGCATGTTGAGCATGCCCTCTAATACAGAGACCCTCTTCCAGTCCCGTCCCTTTCCTTTGAAACTGATTCCTAAAAGCATAGGTGCTGAGGCTCCACGTGGTGTTTTGCTGCATGCCCGCACACTGTGAGGACACAATGCTGCATATGCATCTGGGAGACTTCCTCTTCCACGGGATTCAGTGATCCTTCCCATTTAGTTATCTGTTATGATTCAGTGAGTAAGCGTGCAGCTAAATCACTGTGAAATGAAGCATCCTACCTGCACATCACCAAAAGGACATGGGTTAGGTCAGACCAACATAAAACTGACATTGGCTTACGCCCACGCAGGCCCACAGCGCAGTCTCACACCTTTCTATGGGCCCGCCTCTGATTACAACAATCAGTCAATGAGTAGCATCTGAGGCTCAGTTTTTCAGCACCCAAGCTCAATGCACATACTGACAGTTGTGCACTTGCCTTTAATAGATACAGCATGGGGAAATTAAGTATAATAAATGAATAACCATTTGAGTATAAAGTTACCCTGTCTTATATGAAAAATTTGAAAATGGAATAGCCAGTGAATCTGTTGTTTCCTCTCTACTAGCAAATAAAGTGAACTCCAGGATGGGAAGATAAATGACGAAGATTTTGGACTAGCACACTCCATCATGAAGAAATGGGGAGAAACCGACCATGAGCAGAGCCTGGGGGCCCTGGCACTAGCCAGACCTGAAAAGAGGTGTGGGGTGGGGTGGGAGTGGGGTGAGGCAAGACAGATGTGCCCCTGTCTCCTGGGCCAGTGGAGAAGCTTTCTCATTCCCTGAACCTTGGAGGCAACCAGGCTTTCCCTGTGACAACCACAGGCATCACTTTCTGAGCCTGAATTAATCTGTTAACAAGAAGATGTTTTTCATCCTCTCTTCATTCTTTAAAAAGGTTAAACAGCACAATACAATTTCTGTTCAGCAGGTGTGTAGTTAACAAGGCGCTAATTGGGAGCCTGAGAAGGAAAAAAGCCCTCACAAAACTGTAAGTCAGAATTGTGGCAAGAGGGCAGCTGAATTACCTTTAGAAGATGCAAATGTTATGGTAATACAATGTTAAAGATGCAAATTTAAGTCCAGAAGTGTGAAAGAAAACTTAGCGGTTTTTACCACTGCACTAGAATGCAAAGGGCATACCATAATATTCAAAACTGTAAAAACTTTAAATAATGCAAGTCAAGTCTCCATATCATCCTCTCCTCCCATTTCCTTATATTTGCATCAAAATAAATATATCAGGAGGATCTTCAAAATATTCAAATGTGGATTGCATTTACTAGAATATTTTATTCTAATTCATTTTCTTTTACCTTTTAGCCTTTAGTTAAGGTAGAATTTTGTTTGTTTAACTAACAGAAACTTTTGGGGAAAGAAATGACCAAAAGCTTGGAAAGACTGTAATGAGATATTTATATTTGAGATAGGGTGTCACTCTGTAGGTTAGACTGGCCTCGAACTCACAGTGTAACAGCTCAGGCTGCCACAAACTCAAGGCAATCCTTCAGCCTCAGCCACCCAAGTGTTGGGATTATAGGCACACACCACCATGCTTCACTTGTTTTGTATTTTCATGGTGTCAGGTTGGTCTTTCATGCTCATTGTGTATCCTGTAATTGTCCTTAAGCCAAATCCAAGAGCCCGAGCGATCATTAGGACATCATAGCAGACAGCCCAGCAAACTGAGCTGCGGCTGCTCAGAAGCAGATGTCTGCCCTGCATGACTTTCCCCTTCTCACCCGCCCTGCACCGTCTTCCTGCAAGGTGCTTCTCTCTCACTGCTCGGCCTTGGTCTTGGCTCTGTTCCCAGCAATCCCCCAGCATGTGGATAGGTGCTCTGCAACTACATCCCCTTGGCGGTGACATGTGCCAGCCCAGACCACCCAGGCCTGGCCAACTCCCCATGAAACACCCTATTCCAGTGTCCTGCTCTGCCTCCAGGAGTGGCCCTTTTGGCCCAGCCCCATCTGCCATCATATACTCAAATGAAGACCTGACTATGCTGCCTGAAACAAAGACAGGAACAGTGACAGTGAAGCCTTGGCACTTTGTATCTATGTAGTCTCCTGAGTAACATAGGACTCACCAGCTTCTTCTAACCTAGTTTTCCTCCTGTATCTCCCTCCCAGAATGCTAAGGCAGAAATAGCACCCGGAACCCACCTGTTTGTTGCTTATCTTTCCTCACCAGTAATGGAGCTCTAGCTTGCCAGGTCGCTCCTACCTGGGCCCTGCAGATGCAGCACCATGACCAACAGTGTGTGTCACCCTGACAAGCAGCCAGACCTCCACCTAGATGACACCATGACAGTCACTGCATGTCTGTCTCACATTGGGCTCCAAAGCCTGTCCTAACTGTCTCTTCAAAGTCTTTGAGCCCAGCCTCCCGCCTCTCTCTACTCTGCCTGATCTGATCGCGAGGTGCTTCCTATGTGTTAAATCATCTTCGGACTCCTCACCCGGCCCAGTGCAACAATCCATCCAGCACATTACCAGCTCTGGGCTTCAGCATGGACATCTGATAATGAAACTTGACTCCTTATCCACAAAGAGTAAATTCAAAGCCTTGGCCATACATGCAAAGTTCACCCTTGACCACATTTTCTGGACTACCTGGAAGCTCTCCCTATAAGCTCCCTCCATGGAACCATGGACCACGGCTATATCAAGCTACCAGTCCTGCTTCCCTTTCCACTACTACTGGCCTGACCCCTCCCATTACCCATCCATCACCTTCCAGCCTAAGGCATGATTGGAGCCCAGGGCAAGAAGTTGTATTCTCTGCAGCCCCAGAGCCAAACACAGTGTCTGGCACAAGAGCAGATGCTTAGAAATGTCTTCTGAATGAATAATTGATTATGCTCTATGTTTGGGATGAATCCTGTCAAATTTCACACATATCACCCAGCAGCTCAATAAACAACAGGAAAATAACTCCCTTTGAGGATTTCATGCAGCCTGGGACCATTTCTTCCTTGCTATGCTGACATTCAAACTTGAATCTGAACCACACATTAAAAGTCTGACAGAGCCAGAGAGGCAGAAATTGTCACACAGAAAAAAGACAGAAACAGAGACAAAGAGAGAGGGACAGGAGAGGGTGAAGGTAAGGGTGAGGGAGAAGGGGAGAAAAAAGGAGAGGGAGAGGGAGAGGGAAAGAAAGAAGGAGGGGGGAGAAAGAAAGAGAGAAAGAGTGAGAGATGGACTGACTGACTGACTGACTGACTGACTGACTGACTGACTGACTGACTGACTGACTGAGCAACCAAGGGAAGGATGGAAGGGCACAGACAGGCACACAAAGAAGCAGACTGATGCTGTACATGGTTAGCACAGGTAATCATGAACCAGTGGAAGAAAATATTTTTTCTTCTTTCCTCCTCCTCCTCTTCCTCTTCTTCTTTGTTGTGCTTTTCTTTCTCAGATAGGATTTCATTATGCAGTTCACCAGGCCTTGAACTCACTTTGTAGCCCAGGCGGGCTTGGAACTCACAGCTATCTTCCTGCCTCAGCCTCTTGAGTGCTTGGATTATAGGTGTGCACCACCTGAGTGGAAGAAAGGATTCTTGATATCCCTGTCCATATGGATAGCCAGTAACACCACTGAAAGCAGCAGGGAAAGCACCCTAAACAAAGACAAGGGTGAAAGACAATCCATTTCCCGGCTGGCACAGAGGGTGCTACAAGGAAGGAGGGCCACGCTGCTGGGGAAAGCTCTTGTACTACTCAGCAGTGCCAGGGGGGTGATTGAAAAGTGTTCAGGCTGAGCCGGGCGTGGTGGCGCATGCCTGTAATCCCAGCACTAGGGAGGCTGAGGCAGGAGGATTGTTGTGAGTTCGAGACCAGCCTGAGCTACAAAGTGAGCTTAAGGCCAGCCTGAACTGCACAGTGAGACCCTGTCTCAAAAAAGACA
>PVKA01019018.1:19166-42879 GCA_004027165.1 Ctenomys sociabilis | reverse complement strand
ATCCTTGAGCTCACTTTGTAGCTGAGACTGGTCACAAACTTGCAAGATCCTCCTGCCCTAAAGACATCATTCTGGTACCAGAGACAGAATTTATACTGTTACAAAGAATGTGGTTACCAGCACAGTATAGAATCAGTGGTTTTTCAAATTTATCTTACCTGTAGAAATGTTAACTCAAAACTCTAATGTAGAAGCTGAGTCTGCAAAAAGATAAAAATTGAATCTTGCTTACTTGGCCTCCTCTCTGAACATCATACCTACTGTTTGGGACCATCATTGTGAGATTTAAAAACAGACCTTGTCTGAATACTAGTCCTCCTACTTTGTGGATATTTGACCATGGATAACATAACTTAACCTTAGTGAATTTATTTTCTTAAACTAATTTCAAGGATAATGAGCTGATCAGGCTTCACAGAGGTGGTGATAGGCTGTATTTCAGGATTTTTAAAAAAATTTCTGTGTTTGGTAAATATATGTAAGTATTCATTACTATTTTTTTTTAATTTTTTTTTTTCATGTTCTGTAAGGACTTAAAGTTTAATATCTTAATACTTGATGGAAAATACCTGTTCCATGTTATGACTATGATGTCTGATACTTAGACAGTGAAGGTAAGCCGAACTGCATATGTTGCAGGGTAATCATAAGCTTCTCTTCTGGAGGGTTAACAACCTACGCTTGCAGATCAAAAACTGGAGAAAAGGAAGGGCTGCAAGATCAGCCAACATTTTGGCCCTAGCCTCTCAAGGTCAGTGAAGACTCAGGACATAGGAGAACCTGTACTGTAGCATCATGGAACTCAGTTGAACTCAGTTATGCCCCAAATTTTCTGGTCAAGGAGATTATGGAGCCACAGAGAAATGTGATCGATGATGTATAGTGTGCCTAAGGAGAGTCACATGGAGAGAAAACTTTCAGGCTTTCACAGAGAGCAAATTGGTCAAGCAATGGCTGTGACTCATCCACATGGCTGACACTGACAAAGGATTTACAATGTGTGGTACAGGGTTACAGGATAAACCCCGAGGGTACTTGACTGACCTTATCAGATATAAAAGTTACATTTCTTGTTATATAGGTCTTGCTTTGTCTTGGTCTTAACCACCCAGAAGAAAAAAGTGAGGTATATAAAGTAAAGCCATATTAATATACTGAGCTGTGAAGGGCTCAAGTCAACAACTTCTGTGGATAGCCCACTACTATTGTGGACTGCTGGACTGTGTTGGATTGTTTTGCTGAATTCACGCATGTTTAGTATTTAGATGCCAATGGAATACCCATCTCTGACAGGACTAAAAAAGGGGCTACAAAGGAAGGACCATTTTTTATCTGTTATATACAGAATAGTTAGGATAGATATATACATTATTTTTGCTTAACTCAATGAGAAGATTTATACTAACAGTGTTTGGATAGGATATCCTGTCTGCTTCTTATACTATGGATAACCACTAGGAAGATAGGAGTGTATAATGTATTATTAAAACTGTCCTATTAATCAGTTTTGAAACTATCTCATTGATATTTGTTTCTCAATAATTTTTTTTTTTTTTTTTTTTTGTCTTTTTGAGACAGGGTTTCACTATGCAGCTCAGGCTGGCCTTAAGCTCACTTTGTAGCTCAGGCTGGTCTCGAACTCACAACAATCCTCCTGCCTCAGCCTCCCGAGTGCTGGGATTACAGGCCTGCGCCACCACGCCTGGCACAATAATTTTTTTTTTTCCCCTGTATTTGGTACAGGGCCTCACTGTGCAGCTTGGACTCCAGCTTGGATTCATAGTAATCCTGTTTCAGCCTCCCCAGCTCTGGGATTACAGGCATGTGCCACCATACCTGGTCTTGGTGGTTGGCAGGGGATCAAACCTAGGTCCTTGTGCTTGCCTACACAGGCACTTATACTACTGAGCTATCTCTGCAGCCCCATGTTTTGTTTTGTTTTTTTAAAACATGGCACTGGGGGTAGAACCCAGGTCCTTAGGCATACCAACAAGCACAGCTCACTAAACTATATTCTTAGACATTTAGATAGCTCTTTACATTCAGTGACTCAGTGCAGTGTTGGTAGTCTGGGTCAGGCCAGCATGAGAGATACTTACTTTTAAGTTAATTTGGGAATTATGTGTTAGTTATAACGTAATGATAGTCACAAGTTCTTCAGTGTGACTGTTACAAGCTCTGTAGATTCAGATATTAAAGAGTCCATAAAGTTTTATGGAAGCAGCAATACATGTTTTCTTTTTTATCTTGTTCATTGCTTTCCTACCACAATGGTAGAAATCGCTAAGTGATTACTGTGGAACCTGAAGAGATACTATCTAGGTCTTTGTGGAAAGTTTGTTGATCCAGGTCTATATACAAGGGGGAGACCACACAACCCAGATGAAAAAACAAAGTTAATACAGAAGCAAAAAAAAGTGTCTTTTAGAACATACCAGAAAGACTAATTAATATGAATAACTGCTCATTTTTTAAAGTATTATTAAAAAAGACCCCCAAAATTCAACTATAATGAAAATGTGTATTTAAAGTGTTAGGGTGACTTTCTTAATATTGTAAATCTTCAAGATAGAGCTAAGGAGTTCTGGAAATACTGTGTTTGAATTTGTATGATTGTTGTTCCAAATATTGTTGAAATTTAAGTTACTTTAGCTCCCAATTTGATACTATGCTTGGATGCTAGATAACATTTTTCCCCCCATTGGTGAGGATTGAACCCAGGGCCTTGCACATACTAAGCAAACATTATATCACTGAGCTGTATCCCCAGCCTCATTCATTTTCGTAAACTGATCATTTCTCACTTTCCCCTTCCTTGTCTTTTTTTTTTTTTTTTTTTTATCCTGCCTCACATTTATTTGTACATAGCACAGGAGAACACCAGCCTCCCACAAATGGCACCCCAGGGGTCACACCAGTCCTGCTTTTACATCAGCAGATAAGAGGCTTTTACTGTGGATGGAGCCTTTTCTTTGTAGTTTTGATCTTGACTGTTTAATGTAAACTGTAGTTCATGCTATTAACTCACTAATATGATCTAGTGAGGAAATGCATCAATATCACCTGGAGAAATTTTAAAAATTCACATATCTTCTCAAAATTTCTGAGGCTGAGACCTAGCTATGATTCTTTTTAGGAGGTTCTTCCTGTATTTCTGATGCACAGCTGGTTAGGACTCAGATTACTGTATCAAATTCTATTTTTAAAAGCCAGTATCTGAAGTTCAAGGACACACAATGATCAGGGTTTGATCCCTGGTGTGCTCTGTGGCCCCACCCCTGGGGCATGTTAAGATCCATTTGAGATTGGGTGTGGTGGCATGTTCCTGTAATTCCAGCACTTGGGAGGCTGGAATCCCTACCTCTGATCTGTGTAGTGAACAACCCTGCAGACCTTGTACTAAGTACATAAAAATAAAGTTTGACAGTCTGAAATATGTAGCAAGACCCTGTCTCAAAACCCACACCTCAAATTATATTTCCTAGAGACTTTTTTACTCTAAAGAATCATTGCTTAAATTTATGTCAACTGGCTAAGGTCAGCAGCATTAATTTGGTGAATTAGCTCTCTTTTGGTAGCAATTAATAGAATAATAGAATCCAAGTTGGAAATTAATTTAGAGTTAAGACATATAGTGCAATAGTCTTGAAGTATTTGGCATCATAGAATCACAGTGGATGAGGAGATAGTATACTTCATAGAATAAAACGCACTTTATAGGAAACCTCATTTGCTTTAGGAGGAATATTTTATATTCCAGAACTACTTGTTATATTAGTGTGCCTGTAAGACTGTATACCTGTACATACGTAATAGAAATTTTAGATCTTTTTGTCAAATTTTCATTTAAGTGTATATTAACACTGAAGTAATTTTAAAAGAAAAAGTAGACTCAATGTCAAATTATATTAGAATGACAGTTTTCTTTTTTCCTCTAGGTTTTCTTCCCCAGTGCATTTATAGGTGTGTACATTTGTGTCATACAAGACAACTGCTTTGAAATCTAAAAATACTGGGAAAAGCTGTGTACAACAAAATCTAAACAATACCGTGTAGTATTCAATTTCTTTGGAGCTTCCCAGTGTTCAAAATGGTTTCATGGGCCAGGGAGATGGCTCAGTGGAATAAGGGCTTCCCTAGCAAATGCAAGGGCCTGAGTTCTATCCCCTGTTCTGGAAAAAAAAAAAAAAGAACTACAAAATGGTTTCATGCTCAGGTCAAAAAGAAAGGGGACACTTTCTGACCTTTTTGAAAGCAGTAGTATAAATTGGTAGTCTTTGAGCATCTGTTAACAAATGAACACAGTTCTCGTTGCATAGTGGGAAGTAGTTTGCTACAGCTGATAGGCCTTGTAGGCATTAATTTGCCTGGAGAGTACCCAAGGAATAAGCAATATGAAAGTATTCACTGTAGTAGGGTTTAGTGACAAATTAAACCTATGTAGACAAAAGGTTTTTGTTTTAAAAGATCTGTTTTACTATATCTAGAACTGGGGTCAAAGATCTAGCTCAGTGATAGAGTGCTTGCAGAAATATATCCGTCCATCCATCCATCCATCCATCCATCCATCCATCCATCCATCCATCCCTGGGTTCCATCTCTAGTACTATAAAATGAAACATACAGTTAGCATTATTGTAATGTGCTTGTAGTTTTGTGTGTTTGCATGTGCACATGTGTAAAGATTGACTTAATTTTAATGAATTGGCTCAATTGTGAAGGCTAGTAAATCCAGAATCTGCAGTGACGCTGATAGGAGAGCCTGAGGTGGTGGTGATGTAACTCAAGTCAGAAAGCAGTCTGCTGGCAGAATTTTCTTCTTGGGAAGTTATTTTTCTCTCTTGGATTCAGATGATAAGGCCCATTCACATGGCAATTGACTTTACTGAGTCTTCTGATTTAAATGTGAGATGTAACATTCCAAAATACCTTCACAGTGATATGTACTTAAGTATTTGACTGTCACTTTAGCCAAGTTAACACATAAAATTAATGATCCCAGGGTTTCATAGTACATATTCTAGATTTTAAACTTTAGTAAAAAGGACACCTATAAATTATTTACATATTTATATCTGTTCAATTTCAGAATCCCAATATACCTTGTTTATTCAGATTGACAATCTAAAGTTATCTATGGACTATTTATTTGCAACAGTTTCCTATTGAGTTACTACAATTCAGATTGGTAGAAATGATTCTTGATAGAAAAAATTGTAGCTTAACCTTTCACCCAAAGCCAATTAATATAAATTATTTTTTATATGTTAAAGTTTGGGTGACTGACTTAAATCTTGCCAGATGAGATATGGTGATTGTAACAATGGAGATGGGGGAAATGATGAGATACTGAAAGAATTTTATAACTTTTGTCAATGAGCTATATTCCTTGAGCCTAGCCCATCAGTCAGTGATTTTACCATACTGATGAACCAAATTGAGTTTTGTTTGTTTTTGTTACTGCCTGCCAGCAGCAAGTCCAGTGATGAACCATGGACCTTTAAGGTGAAGCAGATGAAAACAAGTAGACATGTTATAGTCTTGGCTCCTCCCATCCATCATCACCCCCAGACTGGGCTTGAGCTCACTCTGTTTCCCAGGCTACCGTCAAACTTGCTCTGATCCTTTTGTCTCAGCCTCCTGAGTGCTGGAATTACAGGCATGTGCCACCATGCCTGGCAAAACTAACCTTGTTTTAAAAAAAAATTATTTTGAAACAGAATCTTGCTATATTGTTCTGCCTGGCCTCAAACTTGTGATCTTTCTGCCTCAGCCTCCCTTGTAATTGGAATTAAAGGCATGAATAACTGCACACAGCTAGGAACATTCTTGTTTTAAGGAACAGAATTAATATACAGTTTAATGATGTAATTATACAGTCATTGATGTGGTTTTATTTTTTTTATAAAATAGATATTTTGTAATGGTATCTATGTTAGCTTTTGAGCAGGACTGTAAGCACGTCTTTGTGCCCAGATGGAATTCTGAGTTCTTGCATATGTGTGTTTATTGGGTATTGAAGCCAGGGTCAGGGTTCAGTGTAAATGTTCAATCACTGATAACCCTAGCCCAGGTGTCCTCAATTTGTAATATGCCCCAGCAGATAATGCTGTACACCATGTTTCATAAATACTACTGGATAAATTTTACTTGATTTTTAGTATGTTAAAAAGAGAATGGTGGGCCAGAGTTAGCTCAATGGTCTTAAGTTTCTGCCTAGGCAAGTGCAAATACCTGGGTTCAATTCCTGGTACCATATGCCATGCTGGCCCCAACATGGACACGTGGAGCTGATCACCAAGACTGGGTGTGGTGGTGCACACCTGTAATCCCAGTGCTAGGGAGGCTGAAACAGGACAATGACTTAAGAATCCGAGCTGTATAGTGAGCCACTGTGCCAAATATATACAATTTGGAAGAAGAAGAAAAAAATAGTATCTGTTGTCATTAAATTTTGTTATAGTGAGGTTTACCAAACTTTTGCCAAGTTGACTGGCTAAGCTTTAAGTAAGATTTTGCTTTGTTTTATATTCAGAACATTGAAACTGTTAACATCCACCTTGGAATTTATACTGTACATTGTTCATAAATATATTCTAATTGTCTTCAGTTTTTTTTACTTTATTGTAATCTACCTTAATAAACTATTTTGGTTTTAGTTAGTTAATTTATTTATTTTCGGCAGTACCAGAGATTGAACTCTGGACCTTGCACTTGCCAGGCAGATGCATATGGTGCAGACCTATGTTGCTGGATAATTAAAATAATTCTTAGGAAAGTTACTATTATGACTTGTAAAAAAAGTGTTTTTTGCCTCTTTTGGATGTTGATCAGCTATCTTCTTTTTGATCTTATTTTTACTATCATGTAATCAGCCAGAAAGTAACTTTTTGTTGCTCAAATTAAGATCTTAATTCATTATAAGTGAAATTTCCATTTTGTTATTAATTAAAAATTAGGTTTGCTTTTTCTTTAGTGCATTATGTTCACAATCTGTGAAAAATTGGATAAAGTGGCAGACATAGAAACAGAATATACTTGTAATATGAAGTTATATAATATATATCTAATACATATATTTGTAATGCATTATATTTGTAAATAGTTTTATGGATTAGGGGTGTGTGTGTGTGTGTGTGTATTTGGTACAGGGTCTTGCTACACAGCTTGGACTTGTAGTGATTTTCCTGATTTCAGCCTCCCCGCACTGGGATTATAGGCATGTGCTACACCACGCCTGGACTCTTGTCACGGGTGTGGACCAGAGATCAAACTCTGTCCCTGAGCTTGCTAAAACAAGTGCTTAGTCTGCTGATCTGTATCACGGGACCTCCAAAGTGTTTTTAAAAATACATCCTCTATACATCTAATAAGTTGGTACTTGGAATTAGAGGCCTTAATTAGATTCAGATTTGATTTTGATGGCAACAGTATTTCATAGATGATATAGCTGTATTCTTTTATTATAGCAATTTGAAATATATAATTCTTAAAATCTTTTTAATTATTTATTTATTTGGTACTGGGTTTTGTTACATAGCTTGTACTTATTTGTAGTGATCCTTCTGTCTCAGCCTCCCCAGCACTGGGATTACAGATGTGTGTCACTATACCCAGTTTCAGTGGCTGGCACAGAGTGCCTGAGGTCCTGAGGCTGTTATGGCTTGTGGTACCAGGGATCAAGCTCAGGTCCTTGTGCTTGCAGACTGCTGAGCTCTCTCCAGCCCTCTGTAATTTTTGTATGTCATTTCTGGTTGTCTCTTTGATATGTAAGTAACCTTGGTTAATGAGGATTAAAAACAGTATTACAAGAAAAAAATTTTTTGAGACAGGATCTTGTTATGCAGTTCAGGTTGGCCTTTAGCTTACTTTGTAACCTAGGCTGGTCTCTGTGTTGGTCTCCATCTGTTGTCCATCCCCCTACCCCCTGCTGCTGGGAATTGAATGTAGGACCTTGCACTTGGCAAGCCAGGCCCATGTGTCACTGAGCCAACATGCTTTTTTTAGCTTTCCTCCTAGATTGAATGTGATGGCGCACACCTGTAATCCCAGTCTTGGGTGACTCTAAACCTTTTTGAGGTGGGGCCTCATGCTATATGGTTCCAGCTGGCCTTGACCTCACTGTAGGGCAGGCTGGCCTGGAACTTGGGTGATCTGTTTCAGCCCTCCACGTGGTGGGATTGTAAGCATGTGCTACTGCCCCTTGTTCAAAATTATTAATTTTTTTCTTTGTTTCTACCATCAGCACTTAAATATTTGATTTGAGAAAAACAGCTATTTCGTGTTTTCATCTGCTTACCAACTTCTAAAATTTTTGCTTATGGTACCACTTCCATACTATTTCCTTGATTTCTACCATTTTAAGCCATTTTGCTGAAACCATTCTCATCCAAGTTACGGATGAATTTCAAGCTAACTACATCTCAGCTCTTTTGCTTGATACTTAGACAGGTTTGGATTCTATTGATTGCCTCTCATAATATTCTGTTGGCTTCTGTGACATTCTGTCTTTTGTCTTTATTAGCCTCAACAGTATATATATATATATATATATATATATATATATATATATATATATATATATATATTTGTGTGTGTGTGTGTGCGCGTGCGCGTGCGCACACACCTGCACACCTGTGCATCCATGTTATCTTTTGCACTGAACTACGTTCCCAGCCCCTTTTAATTTCAATACAGGTTCTAAGTCAGTAAGTTGTCCAGATTGGGCTCAAATTTATGAACCTCCTGCCTCAGCCTCCCAGAGTACTGAAATTATAGGCATGTGCCACTGTATCGCAATAATTTTAGACTCTTAAATGTTGGTGTTCTTTTCCTAGCTCTAGGCTTGGCCTTTTGCTTAGCTTGCTCTGTCCCCATTGGTCAGCTCATCCATTTCTGTGCTCCACATTTACCAAATTGTTTTAGTCACTTTTTCATTACTGGGACATAATGGTTAATATCTACAAGTTTTATAAGGAGAGGTTAATCTGGGCTAATGTTTGTGCTCATCTCACACAGAAGCAGAGAACTGGGAGGGAAATGCACTTTTCTAGGTTATACCCCCAGTGACCTAGCTCTTCCATCCAGGCCCTGCCTCCTAAATGCACTATGCAGTTAGCCATAGTGCCCCATGATACAGTCAGCTTTCAAAAGTCCCATTTATGAGTTCATAAAACCTTGGGGACATTTAGATAAACTCTTTAACTCCATCTGTTAAGTAAAAAGTACCAGCCCTCATCCTTTCTTTGTTGTTTTGGAACAGGGATTGAACCAGTGCCAGTGATAAGGTAAAGGTTGTACCACTGAGCTATATCACCAGCCAAACATTTTTTTGCTTGTTTGTTTTTTGGTAGGTTGTTTCTCTTTTGAACCTGTTTGCTTATGCAGCTTCCTACCGGAATTAACCTTATTTTCTTCATTCCTTTACACGTTGTAGTTTCTTGTTCAACTTAGTTTCAAGCCAGACATTCTTGAAAGTTATTCTTGACTCAAATTATCCTTCTGACTTTATAGTTGTCTACCTCTAGTCACCAGTCTTGCAATAATTATCTGATAAATTTATCTAATTCTTTTTACTGCTGCTATCCTCATATAGAATTTCACGATCCATCACCTTCATTCCTGCAAACTTCCTTTCTGGCTTTTTACTTGTCATCCTGACTTTATAAAATAAAGAACAGAAAACAAAAACAAAAAACTTTATTACCTATAAAGTAAAACTAAAAACAAACAGAAAAACCCTTTATTGCCTAATGGTTCTCATTGCCCCTTGGATAAATTGTAAAGAAATGAGCTTGTTTTGCATTTTATTCCCTGTTTATGTGCTTAGTTTTATTTGGAGTCAACACTTGTCACACTGGTCATACTGTTTTAATTTTTTTTCTTTCTTGGCTTATTTTTTTCAGTAGATTGTGAACTCTGTTGTAAAGAATTCTCCTATTAAACTTAGTGTTTAAAACAATGCCTAGCACATAGTAGTGTTCTCTATATATTTGCTGAATGAATCATTTGTTCAGTACATTGAATAGTCTTACCATTATCCAATCCATTTAGTGGATTATTATGCCTATTAGTATTATTATTGCCATGTCATTATGGTCATTACTCTTGTATGTTAATATTTTGATTGAGGCCATCCATCTCTACAAATTAAGTTGGACCCTGTAATATATGTACTGCACTGTTTTTATTTTCTGATCAAAGTAAGGATTTTTGTCTTTTTTTTTCTTACTTTAATTTATATGATTAATTATTTGTTGTTGTACCAGATAATAGAAACCTTTACTTCAGATATTCACCACTATTAGATATCCTTATTTTATTCCTCCTGTGTCTTTTTTTGGGCTTTATGAGCTCAGTAACAAGACTTTAAAGTGAGGGTTGAGAGTTAAACACTAAACAGTTACTGTGTTCCTAGGTTATCCATTATGTTTGGTTCTAATTTCACTAATACTGACATTAGTCATATTTTTCTGGATTTAAACAGTGGTACTAATGACTTTCAGTTGCCATATTTTTGCCAGCTGTATTCCAGGTTGGAAGGATCATTACAGAGTATAAATTTCTACTTAGTAAATTTCTCAGTGGAGAATGATACCAATTCAAATCAGCTGCCATTGGGAGTATATAAATGCTCAATTTTTGACCCAGTGCTCATTTCAAACCAGAATTTGCTTTCTCATCTTATTTCTTCTATCTTTGACATTATCTTTTTTTTGGGTGGTGGTAGTGATGGCACTGGTAAAAATAAGTAACCAAGACCTTCCCAGGGAGCTGCATCCATACCCTTCATCATTTTTTTATTGGTGGTAATAGGGGTAGGATCTCACTATGAAGTCCAGGCTGGTCTTGAATTCACTACATAGCACAAACTAGCATTGAAATTACAGTGATCCTCCTCCATAGTCTCCCAAGTGATGAGATTACAGGTGTGCAACATGATGCTTAGTTTATATTTAAACAATTTTTTTTTTTTTTTTTTGAGACAGTCTCACTAATAAATGCTCAGCTGGGCTCTAGTTTGGGAATCCACTGGCTCAGCCTCCCAAATTATAGGATTATAGATTATATGTCAACATGCCTGGGTATTAGCATGTACTGAGCTATATTTCCAACCCTTTGATTTTATTTATTTATTTGATACAGGGTCTTGCTACACAGTCCAGACTTGTAGTGATCCTCCTGTTTTAGCCTTCCCAGTGTGTTGGGGTTACAGGTGTGTGCCACCAAGCCAGGTGTTGGGGCTGGCACAGCATGTGGTGCTAGGAATCAAACTCAGGTCCTTGGGCTTGTTAGGTCGGTGCTTAGACTGTGGAGCTATCTTCCTCAGTCCTGATTTTAAAGTTTTGAACCTTGTAACCCTCCTGCCCCCACTTCCCAAATGGCAGGGACTGATAGAAGGAAATGAAACTTCCAACCTACTAGATATCCAAAATAGTGAGCTCATGTTCTCTAAAATCAAAGAATGAATTCTAGGAACAATGGAGGTTAACAGTAGAAAGAATTTATTGAGAGAAAGCTTCTGTCTGAGGGGACAAAAGAAAGCCTGGAAAGTGGATTGCCCACCAACCCCTGCTTCTGAACGGTTTTTATTGAGCGAAGCCACAAGGTGAGGTACGCTTAAGGTGAAACAGAACTATAACAAACTACTAAGTTACTTAGCTAATGTTGATCCAGTGGCAAATCATAGGATGGTTATGAAGTGGGAAAAAACTATGGTCCACCAGTATACAACAAGTGTAGTCTGTTGCTAGGGCAGTATTGATTAAGTGGGGGAACAAATGGGGAAACAGGCCATAGCAAGTACATATGGCCAAAGACTTCCTGGAGGGGATGGGTTAAGAACATCTGTATCAAATAAATAAATAAATAAATAAATAAATAAATAAATAAATAAATAAATAATTAAATCAGAGGGTTGAGTGCTAGGATTACAGGTGTGTGACACCAAGCTTGGCCTTTTTAAAAAATTCTAAATAAGACATTTTGTTGCCCATGCTGACCTCAAACTCCAGATTCCAGTGATCTTCCACTTAGGTATATAGAGAAACAAAACCACAGTCCTAGACTAATAAATGATAGCTTAAGAAACTCTGATTCTGCCCCCAAATTTTACTTTCATTTACTCCCAATTAAATTGATTATAGTACTTTTTAGAGTTTTTTTGTTTGTTTGTTTTTGAGATAGGATCACACTATAGGTTAACCTCAGACTCACCACAATCCTCCTCTTTCAGGCTTCTGGAGTTTTGGAGTCACAGACATGTGCCACCACGTCATTTTGTTAAATAGAAATTGATTTGGCGGGGCCCGGGAGATGGCTCAGTAGAATAAATGCTTCCCTGGCAAGTGCAAGGGCCTGAGTTCAATCCCTGGTTCTGCCAAAAAAAAAAAAAAAAAAAAAAGAAGAAAAGAAAGAAATTGATTTGGTGTTACAAGTATATCAAATAAGGGCTCTGAAATGTTAAATAATACCCAGATATTAGGTTAAAGAAGTGGATTTCTATGAGCACATAGAAGCTAGAGTAGTTCATTCAGTTTTGTTGTTTTTATTTTTTTTATTTTTATTTTTTTTTTTATTTTTTTTTATTTTTTTTGTCTTTTTGAGACAGAGTCTCACTGTGCAGTTCAGGCTGGCCTTAAGCTCACTTTGTAGCTCAAGCTGGTCTCGAACTCACAACAATCCTCCAGTCTCAGCCTCCCGAGTGCTGGGATTACAGGCCTGCGCCACCACGCCTGGCAGTTTTGTTGTTTTTAAAATACATGTTTCTGAGGGGCACAAAATACATTGTAATTACATTAAATATTTTATTAAGTGTGCTTATTAGGAAAACAGGATATTGCTAAGCAGTTTATTTACGTTGTAAATACCAGCCATTTGGGCCAGGGAGGTAGCTCAGCAGCATAGTACCTACCTGACAAGTATAAGGTGCTGAGTTCAATTCCTGGTCCCTTGCCCTCATAAAAAGTGAAATAAATACCAGCCATTGTAAGGTGGCTAACAGTGAACTTTGAAGGTTACTTCAGTAAAGGTTGACCCTATTATCATAGTTTTTTTGTTATTGTTGTTTTTGTTTTTTAAAGACCCTGTATTTTTAGCACAAGGTCTTCAGGGTTTCACTACATAGATCTGACTCCTATTTTTCAGCCTCCTGAGTGCTGGGATTACAGGTGCATGGCACCAAGCCCAGTCTCAATCATCCTCTCAGTGTACCCCAGGTGCAGGGGCTGGAGTTGGGGTGGGGCTGGGGCTGGTATGGTACGATATGCTGGGGATTGAACCCTGGTACCAGAATCTGCCTAAGGGTGTGCTTTTAGTCCGCTGAACTATCTGACTGGCCTATTATAGTTTTTTATACCTTTTTGTAAATTAGAAGTTTTAGTTTTTTACTTTAAGAAACAATTATAGTCTTCTGGAGTAGGTAGGGTTTTTTGGTTTTGGTTTTGTGCTGTTAGGGATTGAACTAGGTCCTCATGTATGCTAGTCTAACACTGAACCACTCATCTTTTATCCCCAGATATTGTAGGCTAATATTTTGAGATTAATATGTCTGACAGGTAACATGGTTATGAGTATTTTCGTGTTAAGTTTTTTTTTTTTTTTTTGGTCTTTTTGAGACAGGGTCTCACTATGTAGTTCAGACTGGCCTTAAGCTCACTTAGTAGCTCAGGCTGGTCTCGAACTCACAGCAATCCTCCTGCCTCAACCTCCCGAGTGCTGGGATCACAGGCCTGCGCCACCATGCCCGGCTTCGTGTTTTTAAAGTAGTACTATTTTGTCTCATTAAAGGTAACTTAAGATATTTTAAAAGCTACATATTTCGATAATAGTTGATTTTTACTGTAGGTTGAAAATATCTAATGTTCATATTAACATCACAGATCTCATTAAAATGTGTACTTAATTAAAATTTTAAAATTTGAATTTTGAGTCAAAAATAATTTTCTCTTTCTTTCTTCTTAGGTGGAATGAACCATATGTGTTGAATTATCTCCTTGTTACTGGTTGGATTCATTTGTAAAAGAATCGTTTTTCTCCTGTGTGGAAGCCACTTTGTGGCATAAATACTTATAAGTCCGGGGATTGGAAAGCCTTTTGTTTTCCTGAAGGAGGGACATAACACTGTATCAGATAAGCTTGACATTACAGCCAAAATGGTGCTGTCCCAGAGACAACGAGATGAACTGTAAGTTTCTCTTTTTTTTTTTTACTGTAGAAAAATAAATCCTGTTATAAGTGACAAAGTAGTAAAACATACCTTTGGGAGATCTATTCTAATAGTAAAATTATTTTCTACCAGTGTTCACGTGTTGGCTTACTTGTTTTGATTGTAAAACTAGGTCTTCATTCTTCTCTTTTGGGGAGGGGTTTGAGACAAGGTCACACTATATAGTCCATACTGGTCTCAAAGTTGCTATTTTCTTGTCTCAGTGTTCTGAGTGCTTAAGAGTACAAGTATAATGCTGTCATGCCCAGCCAATACTGGGTCTTATTTTGACATAGAAGTATATATCCTTTTAACTCTTTATAAGTTGAAATTAAATTGATAAGTTTTATCCTAAGTTTTATCTTTTAAATATGTTCAATAGGAAGACAAATACTTCATTTTGTCTGGAACCTATGTCTTAGAAACATGAAAGTCTTGTTTTTGGTACTAACACTTTGCCTTGGTGTATTTTTATCTTTTATTATCCAATGGTTATTATAGGATTTGAACTTTATGAGGTGTTAATATGCATAATAAGAGATGTGATAGTTTGATTACTGTTCTTGTTTGATACTTCATATGCTGTAGCATTCCATTTTTGTAGTAACAATACAGAGTAAAAAACTTCATGTTGTAGATTTTTAAATTTGTTTTTGATTTTTGAGACAGGTCTCAGTATGTAGTCTATGCTGACCTTGCAGTGATCCTCCTGCTTCAGCCTCCCCAGTGCTGCAGTTATAGGCATGTGCCACTACTCATGGTCATGTTGTGGTTTTAAATTTTTTGTGTGTGCAGTTTTTGGAGCATGGTGGTACACATCTATAATTGCAGCACTCAGGAGGCTGAGGCAGAAGGATCACTATGCCCCAGCCTTTGCTACATAGTGACGCCATGTCTCCAGAAGATCAGCCCAATAACAACCAAAAATGTTTTCTATAGTTAAAAAAAAAATGGAATTATTTTTAAAGGATACAAGATGTGTGTGTGTGTGTATAATATCTCTGTTTTACCAATTTACTATTGCTAACATTTTGTACCATTTGTTTTGTCCTGTAAGGCTATGTGTGTAATGTGCACAAATAATTATTTTCCTAAATTGAGAGTGAGTTATATATAGCAAAGACTTCAGGTTTTAAGAATAGGACATTCTAGGGCCAGCCAGATACCTCTGTGGACTAAAGAATGTGCTTAGGCAGAGCACAGGGACCAGGGTTCAATTAAGACTGGGTGTGGTGTGGCACACACCTATAGTCCCAGCCCTTAGGAGGCTGAAAACAGGAGGATCACTATGAGACCATGTAAGTTCTGTACTAAATATATTAAAAAAAATAAATAAGGGTAGAACATTTTTTTACAGAACACAATGTGGTTAGCAATTTCAAGAAATTTAATGTTAATGCCTACTCTGCTTCTCATATTCCAGTTTTATCAGTTAGCCCACAATGTTCTGTGCTGAGTGGTTTTTTTTTTTTTTTTTTCCCTGTAGTACACCATTCAGTCTTGAGTAAATGTTGCATTTGTTATTTTGTATCTTAGCTTTTATCTCTTTTTGTTTAATTTGCAGTTGTGGAATTTGAGCTCAAACCCTTCATACTGAGCTATCCCAGCTCTTTTTTTTATTTTTTGAGACACAGTCTTAATGTGTTGCCACGTTGCCCTTGTACCTGTGACCTCTTTCCTTAGTCTTCCAGAGTGCTGGGATTATAAACTTGAGCCACTGTGCCCTGCTAATTTTATGTCTCTTTAGTCTTATTTAACTTTGATCATTTCCCTAGCTTGCCTTTGATTTATGTGATGTTGGTAGTCTTGTGGTTTTTCATAAATAGAATGTTCCTCATTTTTAATTTGTCCATTATTTCCTCATAGTGTAAGTGAGGAAGATATCTTAAGGTCATGCAAACTTACTGTTTTCGATCAATATTTTCTCCAAGTTTACCATCCATTGATAATTCTTGCTTGAACCATTCACTTTTATAGTGGTTGTGAAATCATTTTCTGATATCACTCATTCCACGTTTATTAGTTAATACTCATGATTTTACTATAAGCCAGGAGCCTTTTTCTTATGAGTTCTTACAAGGTTTTCTCTCCTTTTTTAGCAGAACTGGGGATTGGATTCAGGTCCTTGTGCTTGCCAGGCAAGCACTTACTCTACTGAGCTATCTCCCCAAGCCCTATGAATTCTTATATATTCAGCTTATCATTCATTACTTTTCATAGTTGGATTGTCCCAGATCTGGCGCATATGATTTCTCTTCAGTTGGTTCTTCTGTATCCCTCCTTCATTTTGGGAGAGAACTTTCTAACTTTCTAACATTCTAGTGTAACAGGATATTCTAAACTTGTATCCCTATTGTCTTGGTTACTTTTTTCTTGTTGCTGACACCCAGAATTAAGGACACTTAAGAATTGAGGAAGAGAGGCTGAGGAGATGGCTCAATAGCATAGTGCCAAGTGCTTCCTTGGCAAGTGCAAGGGTTTGAGTTCAATCCTCGGTTCCACCAAAAAAAAAAAAAAAAAAAGAATTGAGGAAGAAAAGGCTTATTTATGGAGATTTCAGTCCATAAGGCTAGCTCCAAGGCAGAGTGGCACATGACAGAATGCAGCAATTCATGGTGATGGAAAACAGCAAGAGCAAACAAGGAGAGACAATGGCAGACAGCAAGCCTCTTTTTCCCTCCTTTGTATTGCACTCAGGCTATCTGTCCCAGGGCCGGTGTAGCCTTAACATACATAGTCCCAGCATTGGATTATTAATTAATCACAAAGTCACAAGCTCAGTTCCTGCTTAGGCAAGCCCAGGGACAGACCATGACTCGATCCTCTGCACCACATGCAATGCCAGCTCTGCCCCCCCGGGATGGAGTGAGCCAGCCACAAAAAAAATAGTAATAAGAAAAAGTGTATATAAAAAGAGAAAATATATTATCTTTGTGAATTATAAAAACACAGGTAAAAAATGAGCTATGCATTTACAAATAATGACAAAATAAGACCAAAAGAAGCAAGGGGAAGAAATTATAATCAGTAAAAGCTGAATGTAATAAAATGGAAAATATAGCCTGGTCAACTTTTGTTAAAACCAAAAACTAAAGCCGGGCGTGGTGGCGCATGCCTGTAATCCCAGCACTCAGGAAGCTGAGGCAGGAGGATTGTTGTGAGTTCGAGACCAGCCTGAGCTACAAAATGAGCCTAAGGCCAGCTGTATAGTGAGACCCCATCTCAAAAAGACAAAAAGACAAAAAAAAAAAAAAAAAAAAAAAAAAAAAAAAAAAAAAAAAAAAAAAAAAAAAAAAAAAAAAAAAAAAAAAAAAAAAAAAAAAAAAAAAAAAAAAAAAAAAAAAAAAAAAAACCCAAAAACTAGCTATTTAGGAAGACTGATAAAACTGATGTAATAATGAAAGAAGAGCTAGGGTTAATGTATAGTGGTAAAGCACTTTCTGAGCAAAACTGGTTTGGATCCACTGTACCACAGAGAGGGAGACAGAGACAGAACTGGAAAGAGAAAAAGATAACTGTACAGAAATAAGGTTAACAAATTTTGGAGATTTTAATAATTATGAGAATGCTTTATTATCTTAAGTTTGAAAAATAAATGATATGGATCCTTTTTAAAAATACAGACAATATTGTAAAATTGTCTCAAATAAAAATCTTGAGTAAATCCTTAACTATAGAAGACATTATAGAGTTCAGGGAAGCACTTATTCCACTGAGCCATCTCCCCAGCCCCTACTATAGAGTTCAATGAAAGTTTCAAACCCAGACTTTTTTGTTTTTGGGTACAGAGTGTTTGTTCCTGTGTAGTTCAGAATGATAGTGACCTCACTATATGCCAGATTTGACCCTAACTAATTAATGGCAATCCTCCTGCCTTACCCTCATGAGTGCTGGGATTATAGGTATGTGCTACCATGCCTGGAAAACCCAGTCAGATTTTCAGACCTAGATTCATGTATTGACAGATTGTTAAAAGAATAGTTACTTCCCAGATAATGTCTTTTCCAGTACATGAAGATAGAAAATGTAAGAGTTCACCTTTTGTGAGGCAAGCAAAACCTTGTTAACAGTGCTTGGCAAAAGGGGAAGTATAAAAAGAATTTTCAAAGTAATTCTAATTAAAAATTCCTGTTTGGTTATTTGAGAGATCTTGCTATCTAACTCAGGCTGGCTTGAAGGTCCTCCTACCTTGGTTTCCTACATGCTAAGATTTCAGGTGTATGCCACTATGCTCAGCTCAGGTTAATTTTTAATATGAAGCCAACTATAAAAATGCTAAGTAACCTAACAGTTGAACTCAGTAGCCAAGAAAGCTGTATTCTAAGCATGCAAGGATGTTCAACAGTAAGAAACCTGCTAGCCAGGCATGGTGAACACAGACTTTTTGTAATCTCAGCTACAGATGAGAGAGTAGCAGAAGGATCACAAGTTTAGATTGAGGTTTGGCAATTTAGCAATTTATTAATGCCCTTTTGTACAGAAACGGTAAAAGGATGTGGGTATAATGGTGAATGTCTGTAATCCCAATACATGGGAAGCAGAGGCAAGAAGAATGATACGAATTTGAGGTGAGCCTGGTTTGCAAACTGAGTTCAAGGCCAGCCTGAATTGCATTGTGAAACCTGTCTCAAAAAGGTCCCCTCACGAAAAAAGTGTGTGTATGTATTTTTTAATGTATTTTAGCCCAGGGTCTACAGGGTCTCACTATGTAGATTGGACTCATAGTGATTCTCCTGTTTTCAGCCTCCCAAGTGCTGGAATTACAGGCATGGGCTACCTCGTCGAGTTGCCCTCTCAGTGTGTCCTGGGGGTGGGGCTGGCATAGCAGGCTGGGGATTAAACCCTGACCCCTGTGCTCCACCTAAGCAGGTGCTTTAGTCTGCTGAGCTGACTGGCCTGCAAAAATACATTTCAAAGAAACAGTAAACAAGGAATGGGATGTAGCCTAGTGGTAGAGCCCTTTCTGGGTTCAATACCCATTAACACTTTAAAAAGAAAAGAGGATTGGGGACATAGCTCAGCTGCATAATAAGCACCAGCCTGGCAAGTGCAAGGTCCTGGGTCCAATAAATAAATAATAAAAAGAAACCTCATCAATAAGCAAGGGGAAAATATGCCCAATCCAAAAGATTTTTATGTGTACAGTGGGTTTTTTGTTTTGATATACATAACCACAAATGTCTTTGCTAAAAGTATTTAAAACATATAAGATTCTTGCTAATGAAAAGGAATCAGAACTCTTGGAAGGTCTCTTTGTAAGTGATAGCATATAGAATTAAAGTAGGTTAAGTGTGGTTGTCTCAAAGAAGAGAGCATACAAAGGTAAATTGTTTCATTATTAGATTATGTATTAGGGAAGAATTTGTATATGTTTTGTTTTTGTTTGTATACTTTTTTTTTTCTTTTGGTGGAACCAGGGATTGAACTCAGGCACTTGAGCTTGCCAGGGAAGCGCTTATTCTGTGGAGCCATCTCCCTGGCCCCTGTTTGTATACTTGAAATGGGGTCTCAGTGTTTTGCTCAGGCTGTTCTTGACTTCCTGGACTCAGGTGATCCTACTATGGCAGCCTCATTAGAAACTAGGACCATTTGTGTATGCTACTCTACCAATCCATGCTTGTGAATGAAAAAGGCAATAATGGAAAAATGTAAGAACTCCTGAATTGTTAATAAAAATAAGTGCAATCTTAAATATAATTTCTCATGAAAAGGGCTAGAGATGAAGCTTAACTATAGAGGCTCCCTGGGTTCAACCCACATGGTTCTGGGGATGGCAGGAGAATATTTGTGGAATAAACTCATAGATTAGTGGAGTAAACAAATCTATGAAGTTTAGTATGTGCTAGAAAATACTGCTGTCATATTAAAAGACCAATGATAAATGGAAAATAAATACAGCCTCTGATAAAGAACTTCAAGATATAAAGTGGCAGAACCTGCCTTGAGTATATATTTTTTTTTTTTTTTGTCTTTTTGAGACAGGGTCTCACTATGCAGTTCAGGCTGGCCTTAAGCTCACTTTGTAGCTCAGGCTGGTCTCGAACTCACAACAATCCTCCTGCCTCAGCCTCCCGAGTGCTGGGATTACAGGCATGCGCCACCATGCCCGGCTCAGCCTTGAGTATATTAAAATATATTTTTTATTTTTATTTTTTGGCAGAACCAGGGATTGAACTTTTAGGCCCTTATGCTTGCCAGGGAAGCGCTTATTCCACTGAACCATCTTCCTGGCCCAAAAATATAAAACTGCATAAACACAAACCTCAAGCAGAATTAAAATAGAAGTATCTAGTGAGGGGATATGTTTGCAACACATATAACAAAGAAATAACATTTAGAATATGTGAAGATGGGCTGGGGCAATAGATAGCATGGCGGCATAACTGCCTGCCTTGTAAGCTCAAGGTCATGAATTCAATCTCTGATACCATATACTGCACCATCCCTGAAACTAGGCGTGGTGGTGCATACCTGTAATCCCAGCACTGGGAAGGTTGAGACAGGAAACTGCATAGTGAGACCGTGTGTCCCATAAATTTTTAACATCAGAAATTAATTAAACTACAGAAAACACTGATTATAGTACAACATATTTATAAGCAAAGATACACCATGTTTGTTTATTTTTTCAGTACCAGGGATTGAATTTAGGACTCTGCTTGCCAGGCAAACACTTATTCTACTGAGCTATCTCCCTGGCCCCACACCATGTTTTAAGTACTTACAAAGTTGCAGACTATTTGTTTCCTTAACATTTTTCTGTATTTTAAGTTTGTGATAGTTCTGTTCAATGATCAGATTTACCATTTTGGGAGAATAGGGAGAAAAAGGTATATTTCTTACTAGCTACATGTGCTCACTATATGCTTCGTTATTTATATGCAAGGCCCAGGTGACTGGAAATACAGTTAACAGACATTTTAATAAACTGGACAGCCATTCGTTTCTGCACAACAAGGCATCTTTACACAGGAGCAGTTGGGAGGAGAAAACAGGAAACAACCAAGCACTCTGCACTGCAATACACCACCCTAACAGCTATTAAGTGTTACTCAGCTGCTACACAACTGTGCCTAGTGCACAAAAATACATAAGAGATTAGAATTGTGTTCCAATAAATAATTTTTAAACAGTTAATAAAAATGATCATAACCACGAGGAAAAGTAAAAAAAAAAAATTAATACCATGGTCATTCGCTGTTGGTAAATTAAAATTGGTCAGGTTTAGTCTTGCAAGAAATTTTCCAAAATGATAAATTCAGATGCTAATATTTGCTAGTAGTGGGAAATGAATTCTTCCAAACAAATTTATTTTTGGCAGTGCAAAAAAAATCAGGCTCAAACTGAGGGTCTTGGTTAGCTCCTTAGTTCCGTGGATTTTTTTCAGACACTGATGGTTGGGTGTACAGATTATTAAAACTTCTTTAAGGCTCAATTTGTCAGTATCATTTTAACATACGTATTCTTTGATCTGAGAGTTCAAAAGAGCTTCTCCAGTGCATTGTGTGTCTTAGGGATAGCTATGTAAAAAGATGTTTGTGACATTGTTTATAATAGGGTTTTTGTTGTTGTTGTTGTTGTTGTTGTTTTTCGGAACCTGGGATTGAACTCAGGCCCTTGTGCTTGCCAGGGAAGTGCTTATTCTACTGAGCCATCTCCCCAGTCCCCATTGTTTATAATAGTAAGAAACTGTTCATTGAAAAAGTTTATCCTTCAAGGGATATATTTTGCTACATTCATCCTATGAGACTGTTGTATAGCAGTTACAAAGAATGTGGTGTAGTATATTTATATACATAGAAAAAGAGCTCTAAACTCTGAAGTTGCCAAATAAGGTGTGGTACATTTTTGTTAAAAAGTCTCTCCAACACAACAGCAAAAGGCCCAAAAAAAGACATGGGGGGTGGGGAGAGAAAGATATGCAGAAATGTTACTTGCCTTGAACAGTGCTATTTTCAGTATTTTATATGATGAATGTGTGGTGTAAATAAAAGTGAGATTTTTAACGTGTTTTAAACTAAGTTACTATCCTTTGGTATTATTATAGGTTGCATTGGGAAAGTTTTTTTTTTTTTTTTTTTTTTTTGTGACAAGTTCTCTAAGTTCAAGCTAGCCTTGAACTCACTACATAGCCAGTTTGGGCTCTAACTCATAGCAGTCCTCCTGCCTCAGTCTTCTGAGTGCTGGGATATAGGTGAATGCCAGCATGGCCTCTGAACTTTTAAAAGTGATTTGTAAGTCTTTTTAGAATAATTTATCTCTTTAGCTAATTCTGATTAGTGTGTATATTTCTTTGACTTTTTCTTAAATCCTGCTTGGCCTGTAAACATTTTGTGTGTGTGTGAGTGTGTGTTTGGCCCTTAATCATTATCTTCGCTTGGAGTTGTTTTTACTCCCTTTTATTCTGAGGTGCTGTTGATCAGTGTATTGATTTAATATCAGCTTTTGGTGGGATGAAGAAATACCATTTGCAAGTGACATCCGAATTTCATAAGCATTAAAATGCAGGAGATGGGATTTTGTACATTGAATTAACAAAATCTTCAAGGAGTTTTGAATCGGCTATAAGAGAGTTATGAATAAAGTTATGAGTACAGAGTCCTAGCACTACAAAAGAAAGATTACAGTAGGAGTGGAAAGATTTTAAGGGGGGGATTTTTGTGTACTACTTGACGATTAGAGAAGAACATTATTTGCTGGGAACAGACAGAAACACAGACAAATAAATAATGAGTGACCTAACAGTTTTTATCTTGTAACATATATACACAAGCATAAAATTTCTAGAAGCCATAATCAAAATCAGGTGCATGATTGGCTTGAAATTTATCCCCAGTGTTAAATGATACCTACTAACAAACCTTACAGATAATTAGGCAAAACTAACTTTGCAATGTAAGAAAAATTGGAAAATATAGGAAAAGAAGATATTTCCAGATTCCACTTGCAGGCTATCCTGTGTCACTGCTGTCGTAGAAATAGTCTCAGGCTGACGAGATAGCTCAGCAGTCTAAGCACCTGCCTGGCAAGCGCAGGGATCTGAGTTTGATCCCTAGAACTCCAGACACATTGTACCAGCCCCAAAACCAGGAATGGGTAATCAAAGTGCTGGGAAGTCTGAGACAAGAAGATCATTATGAGCCTGAACTGTGTAGCAAAACCCTGTATTAAGTGAATAAATAGGAATAGCTGTCCAGATTTTCCCCTCAGTTTTTCTAACAAGGGGACATCTTACAGAATTATGAAGATTTAATATAACATACTCAAAATGCTTAACATTAAGCCTGATAGGAAGTAAATGTTTACTGAATCCTAGCTGCTTTTACTATACATGATGTTCTGTTTCTAGATATTTTAATTATCTTTTTGTCATAATAAAAACAAAGTGAATATGCTGCTTGAAATTATACAATTTAAGGGCCTGAGAGATAGCTTAGCGGACTAAGCACTTGCTTAGCACATTAAGGGCCAGGGAATCCCTGGCACCACATGTCATACCACCTGCAT